>JAOTRH010079241.1:0-17314 GCA_034768845.1 Heliamphora exappendiculata
TTTAAAAAAATTTCTTGATTTTCTTAATTCTCTAAGATTTTTGAAAAATACCCCCTAAATTTCTAGAGTTTGTGATTTTTGAAAATTTGCCTAAGATTGTAGGATTTTCAACAAAATTTTTTTAAAAATTTCTAGAATTTTTTTTAAAATTTTTTCCTTTACATTTTTTTATGTCTAGCCCCAAAAACAAAAAATAAAAATTCCCCTATTTTTTATTTTTATGTTCAACCCTAAAAATAAAATAAACAAAAAAATCACCCCTTAGTTTTTATGTTTTTTCTAAAAATAAAAATAAAAATTCAAACCTTTTAGTTTGTAATTTTTGCTAAAATAATCTCCATTTTTTTATTATTTGTTTAAAACCTAGTGTCCCTACTGCTTTAATCTCTATTGTATAGGTACCTAGACTAAGATTTTTAATACAAATCTCACAACAATATTGTCATTCATCATCAGCATATCAAATCGCATCATCATATCACATGTGGGGATCCTAAGCATGCGTTTACGTTTGATATACCATATAACATGCTTTGGTTTTAAAACTGTAAGTTTGGGAATTTACCGATGGGCGCTGGCGAGAAATATGATGGTTGGGCTCCCACAGAAGAATATCGACAGCAACCGCGTCAGCAGGAGGGTCATAACGCCTCATCCCACGTGGAACCAGGCGATGGGGAATTGGAGCGTATGTGCGTGGGTCGAAAGGTGCTGAATGGCCCTCCTCAGCATCAGGATCCAAGAAATTGGCCATCTCAACCTTAGTAGCAGCGTTTGCAGCTGCTTGTGCCTCCTCCTCAGCAACCTAGTGGGAGGCACGCTCCACCTCGAGAACCAAGGTATCCATAGCCCCTGTAGAGGATTGAGAGATAATGGTCCCCCTAGCAGGAATGGTGCCCATAGAGGAGCTCCCAGCCGCGGAGGGGCCTTGTTGAGCCCCCAAATCATCATCTCCATGGCCTTGGCCCGCCATGAAAAGAAAGGGAATCATGAACAATAAGATAAATATCTCGTGTCAAGAATAACAAAACACGAAAGCTAAAAGATAAGAAGAAGCAAGACAGAGAGTTGAGAGCGTTTGAAAGTTAGAAAGAGAGTGAAATGTGAGTAATGAGCCTGGTCCGCGCGCCTTAGGAGATCATATGGCGACCGCCATGTTGTAGGAGTTTATATTTGGCGACCACCATGTCAGAGGTATTTGGTCTGGGTGGCCGCCAACATGTCAACAGTCACGTCACATCAATCTTGGCGACCGTCATATCAGAACATCATTATGCGGTTTTGAGATTTTTAGGGCTGTTTTAGGGTTTTTATTATTTGTTTTATTTTATATGTTTATTTTATTTCCTCTTTATTTGGTGTGTTGTTTTATTTTCTTTTTGTGTGTGTGTTTTTCTAAAAATTCTTGGATGTTTCTAAAAAAAAATATAAATACTTCAAGAAAAAATCTTGTGTGTTTAGAAACAATTTTGTATGTTTTAAACAAGTAATTTGTTTTGACTTTTTTTAGGTGCTTTCTACTTCCGTTAAATTTAATTTTAAGTCGTAACTTGGCTTTTAATTATTTTTTATCCCACGTTTCGTCCCGAATTTTTAAGTATTAACTCGACTTATTAATTTATGGTTTCGCTTTCCAACTTGAGGATTCTTTAGCAATCTATGTACTTTGCTTGGATCTCCGATCCTTCTAATTTCATTTTTCAGCCCTTTGACGTGATCTGATTAATTTGATTGTTGCATCTTTATTAAATTATCATTAAATAGTACTAATATAATTTAGCAATATGACTAATATTGTCATTATTATTATAATCAAAGCACTTACGCAAAAATAGTTGTAATTGTTAATATTACATCCATTTAATTTTAATATTTCATTTCATTTTATTTCTTATCTTTTTATATTAATTTAATGTTTTAGCATTTGCTTTCTTTTTTTTTTCTTTTAGTTAGTCTAATTTTCTCTTACTAGCATTATATTTCATTTTCTTTTCTTTTCTTGTAACATTAATTTAATACTCTATTTTATTTTTTTTAGGTTAATATTTCTTTTCTAGTTTTTATTTTTCATTTATTTTCCTTTTCTTTTAATATTGGTGTAATTTTTTTTTCAGGTATTTTATTTTTTTAAGCTTCCTTATAATGTTCCATTTAGTATTTCTTTTTCTTTTAATACTTGTTAATTTTTAATTTAATACTAATATGTCATTTCTTTTCTTTTTTCTTGTAATGTAACTTTATTTTTCTTTTAATGTCCCATTATATTTTTTTCTTTTCTTTCAATGTTAACTTAAAATCCATTCACTAACATTAATTTCGTTTAGCATCTATTTTCTTTTTTTTTTCTCTCAACATTAGTTTAGTTTCTCTTTGGTACCTTTTTTCTTTTATTTTATTAAAAATCTTAAAAAATAGATTCTTAAGCTATATTCTTAAAAGTGTAACTTCCTTCTCTTTTGTTCTTTTTTTATTTTCTTTTATCTTTTTTAAAATACAAAATGTGAATAGTTAAATTTTCTTTTATTAATAGCATTTTCTAACCTTTTTATTTTTAGTATAAGTTTCTTTTGAAAACTTTTCTTCTTATAAGATTTTTACACATATTTTGTTTTACATTTCTTATTTCTTTATCAATTCACCATGTTAAAGCTAACTTAGTTTATTTTGATAACATATATGTTTTAGTCACTTTTCTTAAAATCATGTTTAGAATAGTTTAACTTATTTGTAGCAATTCATGTTTAGGTAGTTTTAACAATTTTTAGCATATTTTTGTAATTTTATTCAAATCATAATAGTTAGTCTATTTTGATGAAAATTGCATGTATTAGTGTTTCATGTATCCTTTAGTTAGAAGTGCATGCCATAAGATTTAGGATTTTTCTCTTTTATACTTGTTTTATTTGGCGTTCTATATACCTATACTATGTATTTTTCACATTTAATTTTGGATGTTCTTCCTTTGCCTCAATTTTCTTTATTTGCATACATTTAAAAAATCTTATTAAAGAACCAATGATGATTAGTAAAGGCCAACCTTACGGTTGGGCGAACGGAGTGCCTAACACCTTCTTCGATTCGTACCTTAACCCCCGGATTCTCCTTCTATTGTTAAACATTTTAAAAATTAGTAGTCATTTTTATTTTTCGTAGTTTTTTTTAAAAACTAAGTGGCGACTCCATTTTCAACAAAAATAGATTTTCAAAATTTAGTTTTCAAGGTGTTAAAATATTTTTTAAATATCTTTGAATTTTTTTATTTTTGAAATATTTTTAAAATTCTAAAATCCCGACGCCACACTATCCAACTCACCAGGACTATTGACCTATAAAAGATTATACCATCTAATGAATCAAAATAATGAATATTAAATATACGCAAATAATAATTATTTTGAAATTAAGAGTATAAGCACTCATAATAACCTTGGGGTGCGAATTAATTTATATAATTGGTATAAAATTAATTATCTCAATATGGTTCTGTTCAATACACACAAGGTGTACTAGTACAGAGAGTCAAAATAATAGACGACACTATTATCTGTTCTCTGTAATCAAGACAGGCCTACTAAAACTCTATGCTAAGTCATACCGATGGTTTGTCAAATTCCATCTAAATTGTGAACAAAAACTTATAATCTGGTCCTATGTGTGCAAGTCGTACTCTACACACCAGATTAAATACTGTACAGAATAAAGAATAACTATGCATAACATTAAAGAAATGATATTGCATTCATTACTCATTAAGATTATCATAAAATAGAAAAATAATTTTATTAAAAATAAAATTAAATACTAAAACTAAATAAAATTCATGATTTTTAGTATACAACCCTAATAATCTCTCACTTATACTTAAAACTATGGTGCCATACATCTGACTTCCATGCCCTCTACATGACTATCAAAAGTCTTAGCCGGTAGATTCTTTCTAAAAGGATCTGTAAGGTTGTCCCTTGATGCAATCGTGGTCATAGAAACATCACCCATCTGTACAATATCTCGTATTAGGTGATACTTACGCTCAATGTGTTTTCTTTTTTTTGTGGACTCTTTGTTCCTTCGAGTTTGCAATCTTTCTGCTATTATCACAATTACGTGTAATAGCCGATTGAATTGAAGGCACTACATCTAGATCTAATAGAAAGTTTATGAGCAAAACAGCCTCCTTAGCTACTTTAGAAGTTGCCAAGTACTCGACCTCCATGGTGGAATCAGCAATGCAGGACTGCTTGATACTACTCTAACTTATAGCTCCACCTCCCAAGGTAAACACATATCCTGAGGTAGACTTACGAAAAGATTTTTCTAACTAAAAGTTCGAGCCAATGTACTCCAGAGGTACTAAACTGTCTGCCTGGTAAACGAACATATAGTCCCTAATCCTTTTCAAGCACTTGATTATATTCTTTACTGCAATCTAATGCTCTTACCTTAAATTAGACTGATATCTGCTAACCATGTCAGCGGCAAAGCAGATGTCGAATTTAGTACAAAGCATAGCATGCATTAGATTTTCTCCTATCGAAGCATAAAGAACCACCTGTTAGAGTTGGCATACTGAAAACTATATTTTTAGTATTTAATTTTATTTTAATAAAATTAATTTTTTATTTTATGAGAATCTAAATGAGCAATGTATATATATCATTTCCTTAATGTTATGTATAGACGTCATTTATTATGTACAGTATTTAATCTAGTGTCTAGAGTACGGCTTGCACACAAAAAATAAAATTTTAGGTTCTTACAGAATATAAAATTTATGTTCAAGTTTAGATGGAAATAGACATACCATCGGTACGACTATAGTATAGAGTTTTAGTTTGCCTATCTTGGTTACAGGGAAGAGATAATAGCGTCGTCTATTGTTTCGACTATCTATGCTAATACACTTTGTGTGTATTGAATGGGACACATTAAGATAATTAATTTTATATTGACTATATAAATTAATTAACACTCCAAGGTTATTATGAATAGTGATTATACTCTTAATCCTAAAATAATTATTAATTTGCGTAAAGTTAATATTCGTTATTTTGATTTATTAAGGATGTGATCTTATATGGATTTATTTTTTTGGTGACTTAGATAGCGGTATTATTTATATGGTAAATATTAATTATTGACGAAAATCACGTCTCAAATGATTGGGTTGACGATACCCTCTTAAGGAAGCTTATAAGATTTGATCGGATCAAACTCTATAAGTGAATTTGATTATCCGGCGGTCAAATAAGTTAAACGGAAGGGCTAAAAGAATTTTAAAATACCGATTAAATTAAATTATCAGTAATTAAATTTAAATGGAGAGTATCGAGAATCTTAATGTGGGTAGAAATGTTAAGCATTTAATAATAGGAGCTTAATGCAAGATGGCCTTGAGATTGTGGGTCAACGTGCAATTATAGGTCTTTAATATTGTGAACTATAATTTAGTATTTTTTAAAAATTACAGAAACTATTGCAAGGTTTTCGTAATTACAGAAATCGCTGGATGGGTATCTATGTCATACTAGAAGTCTGATTCATAATTATTCCACAGATCCCTACTGTGGCTCTATAAATGTACGGGTAGACTGAACCATATTTATAACTTGTCTTTAAGACTAAAGCTGTCCAGGTTCTACCGGTACGAGTTCTCGAAAAATTGTAGCCCACACTACATTCGAGAATCGCACAAGGAAATAAGTAGAAGGTCTGACGGGAGCTTCAACTCAGAATCAAAACTGTAGTTGAAGAATCGATCGGTAAAATGTATTCTTTTAAATTAACTGTGGTTGCATGAGTTTTTATTTTGATTGTTCGTCATCAAAAATTTTATTTGGAACCCGTTTCGGCATTTGCCCATCCAGTTAATTTTTATCAAAAATCGTTAGCAAAAATAATAATCTTAGCAGTTTTGCCTCTAACAATTGGTATCAAAATCGTTTTATTTTTTGTTTACCGTTTACTGGGGCTAGGTAATTTTAGAACTGTGCTAACTTGGTTTTGCAGGCGTTCTAATCTCGATTTTATGATCAACTGTTTATTCATGTTTAATTGAATAGTTTGAATGGTGATTTTTTTTTTAATCATGAGGGTTGATTATGATAGATTAAATTTTTTTATAAAATTGAATGTGAGCCTTTGGGACATAGGTATCAATGTAATAGCAGCTTCTATTTTTAAATATCTGTTTAAAATATTTTAAGAACATGTTGAATATCAAGAATACGAAGAACAGACGGCGGCATCGGCGGTGGTTTCGAGAGTTTTGGGCCACGAATCGCGGTGGTTTTTTCACAATTTATTGACTTATTTTTTAGTAGTTTCTTCTGCAATTTTTAGACTTAAAAATAGTATTGAAATTTGTCCCATAAACACAAAAAAAAACTGCATAAAAAAATAGCCCGCCAGTGGCACCACCGACGGCGGTTCGGGGCTCGGCAAGTTTTTTGAGATTAAAAAGCAGTAAAATATCATTGGAAAAATAGTCCCAAAAGTGAGAAAAAACCAGGCTAAAATAGTGCACAAAAAGGCAAATAGGTGGTGCTAGGCAGCAACCTTCGGGGTTATTTTTTGGGCCTTTTTCAAACTATTTTGAGGCGTTCTTCGAAGCAACAGGTGGTTAGATATTTGAACTATTTTTTTTAAAAAAAACGAGAGCAAAAACACCACCGAAAAAATCCCAAACGAGCAGTTGCGCTGGTCGGCAGTGGTAATAGTTTTTAAACAGTTTTTTGACAGTTTTTTGGGCTGTTTTTGAGTTGATTTTTTGACCAAAAAATATTAATTTTTGAGAGCTATTTTTTAGTACAAAAGGCATCCAAAGCAGAGCACCAATGTGGCGGAAAAAGTCGCCTGAAGGTGGCGGCATGGTGGCACCGACGGTGGTACATGGTAGTCGGCGGTGGTTCTAATTTTTCTAGGCTGTTTTGATCGTTTATCTAATATGTTTGAAAACAGTGATATGATATACTAGTATATCATAGCGTATCAAGAAATCCTGATGCAATTGGAATATATGAATCAGACATGAACGATGATTGATGCAATTTATCTTCAATAGGAGTTTGAAATTCACCGAAGTTTCTAATCGATCATAAAATCGAGATATATACATATCGTGCATATATATTCTCTTGTACTGGATGAATGATGTATATCTGTTTTATTTATCTTGTTAATTAAATTAATTTGAAAAAATTGGATTTAATTAAAATATTTTGTAATGAAAAATAAAATTAAGTTTTTTTAATTAAAGTTCTTAATTAAATGAAATTTTTTTAGATATTTTATTTTTTACAAAATATCACGTTTAAGATGATTTTTCATAAAATCGAATATCTTAAAAAAATGTAAAAATTAATTTTAGATTTTGAATTAATTAAATAAAAAAATATTTGATCTAAATAAATTATTATTTTTTAAAAAATATGAAATTAAAAAAAAATAAATAAATGCCTTTAATCACTATCTTAACTGAAAATTTGAAAAAAAACTGTGTATTTATTAAATTTTATTTGTTACGCATTAATATACAAAAAAATAATTTGACAAATCGAAATCTTTGGAATCATGTATACGGAAAGATGTTTGATTCTTTCAGATCGTGTAATTTTCAGAATTAATAAATTTATTTTAATTAAACAAATTTTTATAATCCTAAAAATATTTTAAAAATCTAAGTGGGAGAGAGAATTTATTCGCAGATAAATCTCACGGTCTCCATCACCAGCTTGTAGGCGACGTAATTAAATCCAGTGTGTTGGCAGTAAAGCCTTACTCCCCATTGGACAGATTAATTGCAGTATCGCCAGTACAAACCTTTTTTAGGGATAATTATGAATAATTATTAGTGTGGATCACTTCTCCATCTAAAGGGTTCGTTGCGAAGTGATTGATTTGGGATTAGGTGATGGTTAACGCTTAGTTGTATATAGTAATATCTTTTCTATCTGAGTCACTACCATATATACTAGACCAAAGCTATATTAGTTATTTAATTTTACTTGGTAGGGTCAGTTAGCTATATAGTAAAATTAATAGGAATTGGCCTATCTGGACATACAATGAATAGTAGATTTCCTCCCATCGAGGCATGCTGTTCACAAGATACCAGGCTGCTAGCAAATTTTTTTTTAAATGGTTGAAGGAATCAAATTAAAATAAATTCAAACTATTACTTGTCAAACTTAACGATATTTTTTAATTATATGATTCTCAAAATTAAAATAGTTTTTAACCCACTCACTTCAATACTGAAAGAAAATAAACTTATGGGACCAAACTATATTGACTAGAAACGAAACTTGGACATTATATTAACTATCGAGGATTACAAGTTTGTATTAACTAAGATATGTCCACATGTGCCTAATGTAGGGGCGACCGAACAAGAAATCCAGGTTCATCAAAAGTGGCAGAAAGTTGATCAGATGGCTCACTGTTACATATTGGCTTTCATGTAAAATGTTTTACAGCATCAGTATCAGTCAATGCCCAGTGCCTATGACATGATTATGAACCTCAAAGAAATATTTGGAGATCAAAATCATTCTGCTGGCAGGTGGTCATGAAATCTCTAATAAATGCAAACATGGCTGAAGGCACCCCAATAAGGGATCATGTTTTGAAGATGATTAGTATTTTGAATGAACTGAAGAACCTAAGAGCAGAAATTGATGGAAAAATCCAGATTGATATCATACTCCACTCACTGTCTGAAAGTTGTAAGCAGTTCTGCCTGAACTATACCATGAACAAGCTCAGCTTTTCATTGAAATTCTTAAGAAACTTCAAGCAGCCGAGGGTGTTTTTAGAAGCCAGGATCTTTGTATGTGGCTGAGAAAGATTCTTCATCTAAGTTGAAAGACAATAAGAAGAAAAAGGTTAAGACGCAGGGAGGCACAGCTCCAAAAGCAGTTAAGGGACCAAAAGTTTGTGTGAAGAAGCCGAGTGGAAAATGTTATCACTGTAACCAGTTTAGATATTGAAAAAAGCAGTGTTCAATTTTTCTCAGTACGTAGAACAAATCAGGTAATTCTTATTCACTGGTGGTTGAAACATATTTAGCGGTGTTATCTATCGGTACCTGGTGTGTAGATACGGGAGCCACTAATTATATTTGTAATTTTTTGCAAGAATTTCAAGAAATCAGGCAGTTTAGTGATGGAAAAATATACCTACATATGGGTAATAATACAAAGGTAGCAGCAATGCAGTAGGAGATGTCACTCTCAACTTTAGTAGAGATAGGATACTACTTTTAAAAGATTGTCTTTATGTACCTTCAATTAGAAGAAATTTAATTTCAGTCTCGAGTTTAATAAAAGACAAATATTCTATTCATTTTGGTGACTCTGTCTTTGTGAAGAAAAATAAATATTTTATTTGTTCTGGTACATTGGTGGATGATCAGTATGCCGTATCTCCTATCTCTCATATACTGTAACTAGCTAAATTGAACAACACATCAAATTTACCATATAAGAGAAAAAAATTTTCTTTAATGAACCAAACGTTTCTTTGACATTTATACTTGGGTCATATTAAATAGACTGATAACAGATGGACCTTTGTGTTCAATGGAAGTGAATGTACTTCCAGTCTGTGAATCTTACTTAGAAGATAAGATGACCAAGAATCTCTTTTTGGCCAAAGGCTATAGAGTTAAAGAACCGTTGAAACTGGTTCACTCTAATGTGTGTGGTCCTATGACAATTCGGCCTAGAGGTAACTTTGAGTACTTCATCATTTTCATTGATGACTACTCAAGGTATTGATACATTTACTTGATGCACCGTAAGTCTAATTGTTTTCATAAATTCATAGAATTCAAGGCGGAGACAGAGAAGCATCTGGGTAAAAGTATCAAATCACTACGATCTGACCGTGGTGGAAAATACCTCTTTAGAGAGTTAAGGGATTATATCACAGTTAACTGCACCTGGCATTCCACAACAGAATGGTGTAGCAGAAAGAAAGAATATGACTCTTATGGAAATGGTGAGGTCCATGATGAGTTATTCAAGATTACCCGATTCATTTTGGAGACTCGCTTTAGAGACAGCAGCTTATATTCTGAATTTGGTACCTTCTAAGTCAGTACCTTCTACTCCCATAAAATTGTGGACCGGGCGTAAGCCTAATCTGAAACACATTTATATTTGGAGCTGTCTAGCACATGTGCTGAAAGGTAATGCGGGTAATTTAGAACTGAGGACATAAATTTATTTCTTTGGGAGATATCCCAAGAGAACGAAGGGTGGTGTATTTTATAATCATAAGGATCAGAAAGTCATTTTTAGCATCAATACCCAATTTTTAAAAGATAATTATATTATAAACCACATGCCCAATAGTAAAATTATTCTGGAAGAACTAAGAGAAAAGACCAGTAGAACGGAAGATGAACCACAAGTTACTGATATCTCATTACCTCGTCGTAGTGGGAGGATTAATGGGACAGGTGCAAATCATGAACATGGTGCTAATGCATAGGGTTCAGATTCTGCACAGTATGTTACTGCTAGTACACAGACACATGTAGTGCCTCATCATAGTAGGAGGGTTGTTCATCAACCTGATCGATATATGTTTTTGAGAGAGTCTTTTGACAAGATCTTAGTAGAACTAGATACCGAACCCTATAACTACAATGAAGCACTTCAAGACAAATATGCAGATCTTTGGCAAATGGTTATGAATTCAGAGATGAAATCTATATATTCCAATCAGGTCTAAAAACTTGTAGAACAATCTAAAGGGATAAAATTTATTGGATGCAAGTAGATCTACAAGAGGAAGAGAGGAGCATACGAAAAGGTTGAAATCTTCAAAACTAGGCTTGTTGCAAAAGGGTTCACTCAGAAAAAAGAGATCAATTATGAGAAAATCTTTTTATCGGTAGCCATGCTTAAGTCTATCCAAATTCTCTTATCCATTGCTGCTCATTTCGATTACAAAATCTGGTAAATGGATGTCAACATAGCTTTTCTTAATGAAAGTCTTGATAAGTATATCTATATAAGATAACCAGATGGATTTATTATAAAGGGCCAGGAGCACATATTGTGTAAACTTAAGAGATCAATTTATGAACTTAAGCAGGTATTGAGGTCTTAGAACACCCGGTTTGATCAAGTCATAAAGTTTTATGATTTTTATTAGAGTCCGAATGAGTTCTGTATGTACAAGAAACATGACGAAAGCGTGGTGATCTTCCTAGTACTTTATGTAGACGATATATTGCTATTCGAAAATAATGTAGGGGCATTATCTATGATTAAAGTATAATTATCTGGGTAGTTCGATATGAAGGACTTGAGAGAAATAGTTACATCCTTGGGATCAAGCTTGTGCAAAATAGAAAACAAAAGATGTTGGGCTTATCACAAGCAACGTATATCGATAATATTCTTGCTCATTTTAACATGTAAGATTCTAAGAAAGGATTTTTCCCTTTTAGGCATGGAATCATTCTATCCAAGGATTAATGTCCTAAAACACCTGATGAGATAAGAGAAGATGAAGGCAGTTTCTTATGCTTCGACAGTAGGTAGGCCCATATATACCATGCTTTGTACTAGACCCGACATCTGATTTGCCATTGACATGGTTAGAAGATATTAGTCTATCCCAGGACAGGGGTATTGGACTGCAATAAAGAATATAATCAAATACCTGAAAAGGACTAAGAATTATATGTTGGGTTATAAGGCAGATAGTCTTGTACCTTTAAGGTACATAGACTCAGATTCTCATTCTGACAAGGATTCCCGTAAGTTTACCTCAGGATATGTATTTACCTTAAGAAGTGGATCTATAAGTTGGAAGAGTATCAAGTAGTCCTACATTACTGGTTCCACTATGGAGATCGAGTACGTGGCAGCTTCTGAAGCAGCCAAGGAGGTCGTTTGGCTTAGGAACTTCTTGTTGGATCTAGACGTGGTTCCATTAGTTCAGTCGGCTATTACACTTTATTGTGACAATAGCAGAATGGTTGCAAACTCGAAGGAGCCAAGGATCCACAAGAAAGGAAAGCACATTGAACGTAAGTATCACCTAATACGAGAAATTGCACAGAGATGTGATATTACTCTGACCAAGATTGCATCAAGAGACAACCTTGCATATCCTTTTGCAAAGAGTTTACTGGCTTACACTTTTGATAGTCATGTAGAGGGCATGGGAGTCAGATGCATGGCAGCATGATTTTGAGTATAAGTAGAAGATTGTTATGGTTGGTATACTAAAAATCATATTTTTAGTATTTAATTTAATTTTAATAAAATTAATTTTTCATTTTATAAGAATCTTAATAAGCAAAATATGTATATCATTTTTTTTAATATTATGCATGAATGTCCTTTATTTTGTATAGTATTTAATCTAGTGTGTAGTGTTCGGTTTACACACAGAAGATCAGATTTTAGATTCTTGCAAATTATAAGTTTTATATTCACACTTTAGATGAAAATGGGCATACCATTGGTATGACTGTAACACAAAATTTTAGTAGGCTTGTCTTGGTTATATGGAACAGATAATAGCGTCGTCTATTGTTTCGACTCTCTATACTAGTACACTTTGTGTGTATTGAACGGGACACATTGGGGTAATTAATTTTATACTGACTATATAAATTAATTCACACTTCAAGGTTATTATGAATAGGGCTTATACTCTTAATCCTGAAATAATTATTGATTTGCGTATATTTAATATTTGTTGTTTTGATTCATTAGAGAGTGCGAACTTATATGGGTTTATATTCCCGATGAGTTGGATAGCAGTATTATTTATATAGTGAATATTAATTATTAACAAAATTTACGTCTCGAATGATCGAGATTGATGATACCTCCTTAAGGAAGCTCATAAGTTTTGACCGGGCCAAATCTTACAGGTGGATTTGATAATCCGGCGGTCAAACAAGTTACGGAGAAGGGCTTAAGAAATTTTTAGATATCGATTAAATTAAATTGTCAATAACTAAATTTAATTGACTGGTAACTATAATCTTAACGTGGAGAGAAATGTTAAGAATTTAATAAAAGGTGCTCAATGCAAGATAGTCTTGAGATTGTGGGTCAGAGTGCAATTATAGTTTTTTGGTGGTGTGAACTGTAATTTAGGATTTTATAGAAATTATATAAACCACTGCAAGGTTTTCATAATTATAGTTACCGCTGTGAAGTTTGTTTAATTGTAGAAATTGCTGGATGGGTATCTGTGTTACACTAGAAGTCTAATTCATAATTACTCCACAAATTCCTACTGTAACCCTATAAATATACGAGTAGGCTGAACCATATGCAATAGAAGGTCTGACGAGAGTTTCAACTCAGAATCGAAATCGTAGTTGAAGAATCGACCTGTAGAAAATATTCTTCTAAATTAACTGTGGTTGCACGTATTTTTATTTTGATCGTTCGTCATCAAAAGTTTTATTTAAAATCTATTTCGACGTTTGCCCATCTAGTTAATTTTTATCGAAAATTGTTTGTAAAAATAATGATCTTGGCAGTCTTGCCTCCGATGCCGCCTTCAATTTCTCTATCTCATCAGGTGTTTTAGGACACTGATCATTCGATAGAGTGATTCTATACTTGAATGGAAAAAACCATTTCTTGGAATTCTGTATGCTAAAACGAGTAAGGATGCCATCGATATACTTTTCTTGTGATAAGCCCAACATCCTTTGTTTTCGATCTCGCAAAAATTTGATCCCAAGAATGTGATTGGCTTCTCCCAAGTCCTTCATATCGAACTACCCAGATAACCATACTTTTACCGAAGATAATTCCCCCACATCGTTTTCGATGAGTAAGATACTATCTACATAAAGCACTAAAAAGATCACCACGCTTCTGTCATGCTTCTTGCTTCTTGTATACACAAGACTCATCTGGACTTGATCAAAATCATAAAACTTTGTGGCTTGATTAAACCAAGTATTCTAAGACCTTGATGCCTACTTAAGTCCATAAATGGATCTCTTAAGCGTGCACAACATGTGTTTCTAGACCTTTGCTATGAAATTGTCTGGTTGTACTATATAGATACACTCGTCAAGACTTCCATTAAGAAAATCTGTCTTGACATGCATTTGTCAGATTTCGTAATCGAAATGAGCCGCAACGGATAAAAGAATTCGAATAAACTTAAACATGTATACTGGTGAATTTTTTTTTTCATAATTGATACCTTCTTTCTAAGTGAACCCTTTTGCAACAAACCTAGCTTTGAAAGTTTCTACCTTCCCGTCTGCTCCTCTCTTCCTCTTATAGATCCACTTGCATTCGATGAGTTTTATCCCTTCAGGTGATTCTACCAGTTCTTAGACTTAATTAGAATACATAGATTCCATCTTTGAATTTATAGCCTTTTTCCAAATACCTACATCTTTGTTCTGGAGTGCTTCATTGTAGTTACATAGTTCGGTATCCAGTTCTATCTAGATCCTATCAAAAGACTCTCGCAAGAATATATACCAATTGGGTTGATAAACAACCCTCCCACTATGACAATGCACTATATGTGTCTGTGTACTAGCAATAACGTGTTGTGTAGAATCTGATCCTTATGCACCATTACCCACATACTCTTCTCGCATGTTAATGGTAGCACCTTGATCTAGTTCAGGATTTACACTTGTTCCGATAATCCTCCCACTATGATGATGCAATGGGATATTAGTGACTTATGGTTTCTCTTCTATTCTACTGGTATTTTCTCTCAATTCTTTCAGAACAATTTTACCTTTGGGCCTGTGGTCCATAATATAATTCTTTGTTCCAACTTACCCGCGTTCCCTTTCAGCATATGTGCTGGACACCTCCAAATTCGAATATGTCTCTGACTAGACTTGCGCTCGGTCCACAATTTTATAGGAGTAAAATGTACTGATTTAGAAGGTACTCAGTTCAGAATCTAAGCCGTTGTCTCTAATGCAAGTCTCCAAAATGAATCGGGTAATTTCAAATAACTCATCATCGACCTTACCATCTTCATAAGAGTTATATTCCTTCTTTCTACTACACCATTTTGCAGCGGAGTGCCCGGTGCAGTCAACTGGAATATAATTTCTTATGATGACAAGTAGTCCCTAAATTCTCTAAAGAGGTACTCCCCACCATGGTCCGATCGTAGTGATTTGATACTTTTACCCAGATGCTTCTCTGCCTTCGTCTTGAATTTTTTGAATTTCTCAAAGTATTCAGACTTACGGTGCATTAAGTAAATGTATCCATATCTTGAGTAGTCGTTAATGAAACTGACAAAGTACTCAAAATCACATGTAGTCCGGAAAGTCATAAGACTACACACATTAGAGTGAACCAGTTTCAACGATTTTTTAGCTCTATAGCCTTTAGGCGAAAAACGCCTTTTGGTCATCTTACCCTCTAAGTAGGATTCACAGACTAGAAGTACCTCCATTTCTAATGAACTCAAAAGTTCATTTTTTACCAGTCTATTTATCCTTTTTATACTAATATGACCTAAACATAAGTGCCAAAGAAACGTTTGGTTCATTAAAAAATGATCATTTCTCTTATATAGTAAATTAGATGCGTTATTCTATTCAGTCAGTTACAGCATAAGAGAGATTGGAGTTATAACATAAAGATCATCCACCAATGATTCAGAATAGATAATTCATTTATTATTCTTAATAACTACAGAGTTATTAAAATAAACTAAATATCCGTCTTTAACCAATCTAGAAACATAACTTGTTGCCCAAGTCATTGTCACAAGTGGCGACCGCCATGTTCATTGTGGCGCTGTCAATAGAACCTCTTGGAAACCCTAGCAAAAAGTGGCGGCCACCAACTACAACGTGGCGACCGCCAACTCACTTTGTGGTGGCCGCCAATAGAACCTTTTCCAACCCAGCAGCTGCCAACTTGGCCGCCAATAGAACCTTTTCCAACCCAGCAGCTGCCAACTTGCATTGTGGCGGCCACCAACTCCAAATAGCCTGACTTGTCCCAAAACGTGGCAACACCTCATTGGTTGAAAAATTCTATAAATACCGTGCCCCAGCGTATGTTTTCAGAACGAATTTTGAGTGGGATAGACTCTGCCGATATACCGAGCGATCCCGAGCCCCGACGCCGAAACCCTGCCAAGATACCAAGTCCCTAATCTCCCACACCTACCCCCCGAGGATTGGACAATTGGAGCACATTTTCCGACTTGAGGATTCCCCGGCTATTTAGGTACCTCGCTTGGATCCTCAATCTTTCTGAACTCCACTTCTCTCTATTGGAGCAATCAGGTTAATTTTCATTTCAAAGTTTTTCGATTATTGTCAATTTTGTTTAGTATTTTCAATATTAATTATTGTTTAATGTAGTTGGGTTATTTCTTTTAAAAGTTTCAGTTATTATTTTCATTTCATTTTTAGTGCATTGTTGCATTCTATTAATCCATCAACTTAGTGCCAGCATTCTCAACAGTTACAACTAATCAATGTTGTTAATCGTTATGATTAAGACACCTACATGAAAATGGTTGTAATCGCCAATATTACACCCATTTAATTTTAATATTACATTTCTTTTTATTTTCTTTCTTTTATGTTAATTCCATATTCTAACATTTATTTTATTTTTCTTTTAGTTAGTTTAGTTTTATTTTACTAGCATTTTAATTATTTTTCTAACTTAATTTTTATATTAGCCTTTATTTAGTAAATAATGTAATTTACTTTCTAAGCGCTTACTTTCCTTTGCAATATAGCATTTTATTTTCTTAGTTTAATGTAATTTTTTTAATATTTCATTTTCTTTATTTAGTGCTAATATTCTATTTTTTTTAATTTAATATTTTATTTTCTAATATTTTATTTTTTTCATTAGCATTAATTTTTCCTTGTTAGCACCTTACTTATTTTATTTTTTTTAGTCTAATGTTCTTTTCCTAACATTTTATTCTTTTATTTATTTATTTAATGTTCTAATATTTAATTTTCTCGTTTACTCTAAATTTCATTTCAATAGTATTTTATTTTTTTGTACTAAATATTTCATTTCATTTTCTTGTATTAGCATTTCTTTTTTTTTTTTTTTTTATAGTTTTTCTTTCATTAATGTAATTTTCTTTTTTATTATTATTAGATTTTGTTTCTTTATAAAATTTTATTTAGCATTTCTTTTCTCCTAGTATTAGTACTTATAAAATTCTATTTTTATTTTATTTTATAGATTTATTTTCTTTTATCCTCATTCTTCTCTATTTTCATCAAACTCAAAAATCACAAAAGGCTTTTAAACTAATTTTCATCTTTAAGTAGTTCATAATTTTCTCTCTT
>JAOTRH010079252.1:0-17314 GCA_034768845.1 Heliamphora exappendiculata
AGCCGAACCACTATAAATCGCTGGTGTCTGGTTCTTTATCTCTATCCCTCTTCTTTTAATATTTGCTTTGATTTCATTTTTGCATATCTAGTTTCATTGCAATATTAAAAAGGTTTCTTGAAAAAGATTTTTAAATATCTATTGCTAGTAAAGAAACCCAATTCATCCCCCATCTTGGGTTGCCTAGTTCTAACACACTTATTTATATGACACTAACTAGGTCATCAAAAGCCATAGTCGCAACCCTAGCTGAGAAAATTAAAACACTACCCTGCGGCACACTGCTTGAGCTGACCCAGACCGCTCGAGCGGTCAATCTTGGTGATTGGCCTTTCGTTCACCACTTGATTGCACGCACTGAATGTTCTTCCAGATATAAATTCGAGGCACCAAACTTAACAATCTCTACCTTAGCACGAATTTCTGAATCATCTTGAAGATCTATCAACCACCTCGTCCTGCACCCCTTTCCCGGGAATGGGTGCTCCACCCTTTCTGATTATCAAAATGAATGAATTTGGATTAAATCCATGCTGCACTTGAACTTGACCCTCTTGCAATTAACAGTCCTCTCGTTCTTGGATAGTTTGCCAAACTCCCAAGTCTCAAACTTCTGTGATGATTCCACCTTCTCTAGCACTTCCACTTGTCACTGAACTCTACCTGAGTTGCTTGTAGTCTTGCTGTAGGACAAAGGATCTCCATTACTTTCCTACTGCTGTTGACTTGAGCTACCATCTTCTAATTCTTCAGGTGAATTTTTCTGACCAAGCTCCACCTCACATGTTACTTTCTTCATCTAACTTTCTGACATACTCTACTTGCCAACCTGACTAAGTCGCAAATATCCGAGTCTCATGTCGTCCCTATTAGACTCTGTCTTTGTGATAGTGGTAACTCCACTTATTACCGCGTCTCTTACTAATCTGCAGAGACTACCTAATTTCTGCCTTTTCATTATCACTATAGCACGACTGCTAATCTTCATTACTTCACCCTTTGCTGTGAACTTATAACCCAGAGAATTCAATGTTCCCAAAGAATTCAAAATTTTCTTCAATCTTAAAACATGTCTGGCATTTTCCAAAGCCCTTTCAATCTCATCAAGCATTCTGATTTTCACCGTACATGTTCTAATGGCCTAGCACGTTGTGCTATTCTCCGTTAGAATTGTAACCCCGTTACAAGGCTTATACAAATCAAACCATTCTCTAAATTGACACATATGATATGAGCATCCTGAATCTAATATTCATGACTTTGACGAGAAATTAAAATCTAAGCAAACTTAAAGCAATTCACCGTTTGCCTCACCATCTGACGAATCCTTAGCAAAAATGACAGTTTCTGCATGCGCTTTTATTTTCTTTTTTTCCCTCTAAATGCTGCTTTAATTCTTGGTAATAGCTCTGATACTGACCAGTTTTGTGACAATAGAAGCACTCTGCATCCTTTCTTGCACGTGACTTAGACCGAGATCTTTCTCTGTTGGAACCCTACTCACTGGTTTTACTCATTCCCTTGCTTGATTCAGACTTAGCCACACACACCCCTTCTGCATCAGATTTATTATCCCTCTTCATCTTCTCATATGATAAAAGAGCATGATGACCTCTTCTAACTCTAGAGGGTCCTTCTCATACATCAACGTTGTTACCAGATGATCATAGGACGTCGAAAGTGATGCTAATAGGAATATTGCCATATTCTCATCATCAATCTAGTTTACTCCAAATCCGAACAACTGTGTGATGAGTATATATTATACGTATTTAAATGTTTCAAAATATTTGTACATTCTCTCATATGCAGTCCATACAGTTGCTTCTTCACGTATAACTTATTGGTAAGATTCTTCTTCATGTATAGATCTTTCAATTTCTATTAGATCTCGTGTGTTGTTTCTACATTAAGTACGTTGTGAATAACTTTGTCTCCAAAATTTAACTGAATTAAACTCGCGGTTCTAGAATCGATTTTCTTCCAATCGTCATCGGTCATCTTTTTGACTTCTTTGCCTTGCTGAGTAACGCATTGGATACACCTTGCTGGATCAACAGATCTTTCATCCTCCTCTGCTACATGAAGAAGTTATTCTTGCTGGTGAGCTTCTCGATTTCATATCTAGTGTTCATCATCTCTACTACATTCTTGTGATCAATCTGCTACATGAAGAAGTTATTCTTGCTGGTGAGCTTCTCGATTTCATATCTAGTGTTCATCATCTCTACTACATTCTTGTGATCAAGCCTTTAACTTGTCGCTCTTATACCACTTTCTAGGATTCTAGACACAAATCTTCCAACGCAACGAAAAAAGAAACCGCGGCTTCAATCTACACAATGCAAGATAGATAACAAGAACAAGCAAAAAAATAAAACAACATACATGGTTCGGCTGGCTGACTGCACACTATAGGAGAAGAAACAATCAATTCACTATATGCAAATATGGATTACAAGATTCACTCTTAATCCTATAATGTGTATATCCTCAAATTAAACCTCTCTCTGTCTCTCTATATTCTCTCTAGCCTCTTATTCCAAGTCTCTCGAGTGTATTGGACGTTCTAAGGTTTCACATTATATCCCCTTATTTGTATGAGACTAACTAGGTCATCAAAAGCCATAGCTGCAACCATAGTTGCGAAAATTAAAGCACTGTCCTGCGGGGTACTGCTCATGCGGACTTATTTATTTTTCAATCGAGTTGCTTTCGGGATGTTGGTCGCTTTAGCGAACCCAAACAGCTCGAGCGGTCAGTCCTAGTGATTGGCCTTTCGTTCACCATTTGACTGCACACACTGTCTGAACGTTCTTCTAGACATAAATTCGAGGCACCAAATCCAGCAAAACCTGACATAAAATCAAATAAAATGTTATATTAAATGCAAGAGAACTATTATATTTTAACGTATTGAAAGTCATTAGATTCCATCTTAAAATTCATTTGCATTGCAATTCTCATATGATTAATAGTTTTCAATATAGTGGTGTACGGAAAAATCAGAAGTTTTCAAGACAAAGAATCCTAACACCCTTTTTGTCACGAATTGACAATTAAAATAAATAAAGAAATAAATATTTTTGAGTAGAGAATAAGATTAAGGAATAAGTACTAGTCCCAAGCAGATTTGCATTCACTTAAAATCACAGAATCTAGTCAAAGAGATTAAAACACACACAGATTTCAAGATACCCTATATTTATATATAAACGAACACAATCATAGTAGATTCTATATGAATAAGTGTGTGTGTGTGTGTGTGTGTGTGTGTGTGTGTGTGTGTGTGTGTGTGACTTAAAAATTTTAAGATTCCAAGATCAAAACTTGCATGAGATCTATATGATCGAGTCACATTTATTTATCAGAAATCAAGAATGTCACAAAGTCAAACCAGTTTTGACCTAATTTACTTTAGACTAACTCCCCCCTCAACCATAGACTGCAAATATTTTCTTTATATTTCCCTTTTTTTGATATATGCTTTCATAGGTGGCTTTCACACTAGTACGAAGGAAAAATCAAAGTTTGCATAAGTAGCTATTTTCTAAGAAAATTTTGGTACAAATTTCAAGGTGGCTTCACACTAGTATGCACGAAAAGAGAAGGTCCGCATAGGTAGCAATTACCTCAAGCCAAACATACAAAACCAAAAGAAGAAGGGAGTGTAAACAAAAGATCAAGTAGGTCGCCACTATGTGCTCATTTTGTAAAATTTTTAGACAACTGAAAGATAAAAAAAATTCATTGATAAATATAATCCCAAGTGCGAAAGATCCTTGCATCTAGCAATGTTCAAGAGGTGTACGAAATAGACTCATCTCTGAAAGCTTCTATTCACTATGAACTAGATTACCAAAAAAAAAAACAGCGTGATAGTTAATCTCAAAGCCTAAATTATGGGGTTCAGTCAAATGAAATAATGCACAGAAAATGTACTTAACTCTTAATAAAATCGCTCACAATTTTTTTTAATGACAAAAAAAACAAAAAACTCAAACACACAAAATAACAAACAAAAAAAGATCCAAAACAAATTAGGGATTACGACTAGCTGGAAAGCTATCTAGATCACTATTTCCTACCTAAACTTTCTTGATTTTCAAAGGCACAGGTTCTTGGTTAGAAATCTAATTCTTTCTAGGTTGGTGCGGTATGTCATATCTGAATCTATTTTGGTTAATCAATTTAGTGCAGTAGGGTCTGATGCGCCCCTTCATACTACAGTAATGACAAATAGGAAAAAACAAAGTATTCCTATTCAAATTCAAGCAATTTGGACGTATATGACCAATATTTTCGCAATGATGATAAGTAGCAAAAAATTTAGCATTTCTTACCTCACCATGTAAAATGGTGGTTCTATCTGTCTGATTCTTCTACTTTTCATTTGCTTTGGCTGAAAAATTTTCGGATAATCTTTTTGAGCTTATGCCACTTTCTGCTTTTACAAATTTTGGTGCAGACTCAGGTAAAATTGGCTGGGCAATTTCTTCTTTTCCTTTGTATGATTTGCTTGACGAAGCACCAGTGAATCCAAGCCCACACCTACCAGTCACCGCCTTTTGTGACCCAAACATGTCATCCAAAGCCATAGTGCCTGCATTCAATTTCTTGAAAGTAGATTGAGCATTTAATAGATATTTTTCAAATTTAATTAATTTTAATTCAAGATCAGTTTTAAACTCAACACAAGCATGCAACTCTTTTTTAAGAAATTCAATCATAGTTTGTTTAGTTTGACACAATTCAAACAAGTCATTTTTTTTCCTTTTCACATTTTGTAAGTATTTCACACAAAATCTCCCTGTCTGATTTTAATTTTACAACCAGGTCTTGAGTTTCAGTTAGCTCTTTTTTGACTCCGTCTCTCTCTTTTTCACACATTTTATATTTTTTAACCAATTTTGCATTTTGTTTGGTTAACTTGAAGCACTCTTTATAGAGCTTATATAAGCTTGTTGAAGAGTTTCATCATCCTCACTTTCATCAACATTATTAATCTCCTCATTTTCAAAATTCTCAGACATTTCATTTTCAGACTCAACAAATTCCTCATGAACAGAAGTAATGAAAGCAGTAATATTATCTTCATCATAATTAGGCTCCTTCTTATCACTCGTGTCAGGTTCACTCTTATTATCCCAAGTGACTGTGAATTCTTTTTTCTTCTTTCTAAGAAAGTTCGGACATTCTTTAGCCATATATCTATATCATTTGCATTCATAGCATTAGATTTTAGAAAATTGACCTTTCAACCCCTTTTTAATAAAATTGGACATCTTTTTATATTTGTCTTTACCGTGCTTCTTTAGTGATTTTTTCTCCTGATTAGGCTTTTTAGTTTTTAAAAAAATTTTAAATTTTTTCACGAAAATAGGCATCATCTCATGGTCTAAATCATCATTAGAGTCACTTATAGAACTTTGAGCTGAAGTGAAAGTCAAATTTTTTCAAACCTTTTTATTTTGAAAATTTAGCTTATAGGTTTACAGGTTTCCAACTAAATCTTCAACAGAAATTGAATTAATGTCTTTGCTCTCTTTTATTGCTGTGACTTTTGATTGGAAACGTTCGGACAAAGATTTAAGAAATTTTCAAATGATTTTAGAAGTCGAAATTTTTCACCAAGATTAAATGAGGCATTCACAATATCACTTAATTTTGCGTAAAAATTATCAAAACTTTCATCGTCTTTCATACGTAGAGTTTTAAAATTTGTTGTGAGACGTTGAAGTTTTGAGATTTTTATAGTATCAGTCCCTTTGTGAGTGATTTAAAGAATATTCCATATTTCTTTAGTTAACTCATACGTACTAATTCTACGAAACTTTTCTTGTGTAACTCCACTAAAGATAGCATTTATATCTTTGCTATTCCAGCCTGCATCCTCAAAATTAGCTCTGTCCCATTTAGCCACTAGTTTATGGATGATTTCTCCATCAACAACACTGGTGGGAGGCTTGTAACCCTCAACAATGGAAAGCCAAACTCTTTCGTCAATAGATTTCAAAAAGGCTTTCATTCTAACTTTCTAAAATGGATAATTATGGTCGTCAAGAAAGGGTGGTCTACCGGCCAAAGCATATTCTCTAAGAAAATCAATTTATAGCAAATCAGTTAATAGATCTCACAAAAAAAATTTATAAAAAAAAATTTCTGACCCGCTCTGATACCAATTGAAAAATCTCATTTGTAGACTGATTTTTAATAACAGAATTTCTTAAAAAAGCTGAATGATGCAAATAAGCTTGAATCAAACAATCACACAAACAAAAAATAAAATAATCACAATCACAATCACACACGAGATGGCAATTTTTACGTGAAAAAATTCAAAATCGGATAAAAATCACGAGACTACACCTGGTCTAGAAAATCAAACATTATAAATCGTTGGTTACAAGAGAATCTTACAAACCGACGTTGCACCCACAACCAAATGTTTGAAAGTCTACTCCTACTGAATCCACAACACCAACTCATGTGCTTGACTGCCACTGAAACCCACCACCGGACTTCAATGTTGACAAACTCCTCCACCAGGCTTCAACACTTGAGAATCCTCTCAAGCGACTCTACGAATCCAAACTGATTGTTGAAACTTTAATTGACTTGATGATTGACTTGATTGAGCGAAAGCTAAATAATCATCAAGATATAGACTAGCTTGCACATATGTAGACTAGTTTGCGAGTATAATGAACAATCTCATAGACTCTCTATAGTGGCTAAGTTTTCATAAAATAATAGGAGGCACAAATAATAAGAATCTCTAGCTTCCAATTTATATAAAACTGCCAAACCCTAGCTGCTGCTGCTTTAAAATATGTCTCGCCGTACAGGACCGATTGATCGGTCTCAACAAACTCGCAGTATTTTTTTGCAGAACTGAAGAAACCGAAAGCTGTTGAAGACCGCTCGATGGACCGATGATCGGTCTATCGAGCAGTCTGACACTGCGTGTAGCTTTTTGTCTTTTTTCTGCTCTTTGTCTGCTGCGCTGTAATATAAATAATATAAATAAACATTTGTCACAGATTTGTTAAACTAAAAACGAATTAGACCGAGTCCAAAATCCGTAACAGTAGTCATTTCATTCCCTCTCGAATAACATCATTCAAAAGAAACACAAAAAATAGAAAATAAAAATTAATGTGATTAAACTAATATGGCCCATGCTCATAACATCAAACTCACATTACATGAAAATCTCAAATGTGAACGTGAAATTAAGTTTTGTAACTTATGCTACCTCCCTTGTACAAATGAAGGCAACTTTTAAAACTCGTTCACATATCAAATTTAAGAAGAGAAGTATCTAATAGGGAGGTGAGTAGCAAACTATTACTGAAACAAGAAATTATTACACACATTTGAATAATCTATATAGAAAAGTTTCGATGGATGGTCTGTGATTTAGTATCGAGTTGTGGTTTTCTAATTTAGATCCAAGTTGAGCCTAAGAATATAATGTTACTTGTGTTTATTACATGTTATTTTATAAATAATTAAAATCGTTGGATTATTTGAAAAACATGAGAGACTTGCCAAAAATTTTCAAAAGTTAACACTTAGAATGTTTTTTATAAGTTTGGGGTGTGACAACATGGAGTTTTAATGAAATTTTAGCACTTTAAAAGATCCAAACATCAATTCAATAGACATAACTGAATGCATAATTAGTCTAATTTGGAGTTGGGAAATTGTTTTGCCATTTGTATATTCTTCTCATCTCACTCTCTAATTTGGATGTCGTGAAAAGTAGCATTATTTGGTTAAGCTTCTAGATGAAATTCAGCAATGAATCTCATGCAAAAGACAATAATTTGAAATTAGGATGCCAGGGGCATCCATGTGCACCATCATCAAAATCAAGTTATAATTATCCTTGGTTGTCCTCCTTACCATGTTTATTAAATGATTATGTACACCACACAAGGTACAATTACTAAACTTGCTATTGGAAATGAATTTATGCTCAGCTAAAAAATATAGTTTATATAGTTCTAATGCACATGCTTTATATAGAAGAATGCCACTAGTTAAGTTTACTATATAACTCCGTTGTTAAAAAAAGTGTACTTATACTTATAGGTTGGAATAGATGTGAACTTGCTTAATTCTGGTATATCACAACACAATTTGGCCAAAGGACTTCTAATTATTACAGACCCATTGTGCGAAGTAGATGGAGTACCTGGTTATTGCAAAGTATTGGTTCAAAAAACTAAGAAGCCTAATGCTCGTTTGGAAAGGCCTCGCCGAGTGGTAAACACGGTTGAAGAAGCTATTGGTACACATGTTGTTTGGCGATATTATGATGCATATTAGAATTTAATTTTATTGGTTTATATATATATGTGTGTGTGTGCGCGCGCGTGTATTTTGTGCTTTATATAATTAACATCTTGTAAAGTAATTGTAATTATATTTAATTATTTGTTTTCAGGTGTTAGAGAAGGAGAAGAACTAATTAATGGTGAAGTACAACGGCTAATATGATGGATTTGTTCTTAAATACATATGACCATTTGATTTCTAGTTCAATTATTTGACTATTTATTTTGGGTTGTACTTTTTCTTTTAAATTCAAAATTTGTCTTAAACATACTTTTGTGTACTTATTAATTCATTTTGGTGTAACTTATTAAATTGATGTTTTTTAATATTTAGTTTTGAATGAATGGATGATATGAATATTTGGCTTCAAAGAATGAATTCTCCTATTACTTAGTTGTGCATGAATTGAGATTTTGTTAAAGAAATTAATGGGAAAATGGATAATATTAATAGGGAATAAATGTAAACTATGAGTGAATATATATATATATATATATATATATATATGCAGTGGTGCTTTTTTCATCGCTAAAGTGATACTATTCACTATACTATTTGCGTCGGGATTTAGCCGTAGCAAATAGATAAAATTTTATAGTACTTACGACAGCTACAGAACCGTCGCAAAAACAATCACAACCACATTAATACTGTTGCTAATATATTTGAGATAGGTCACTAACCGTCGCTAACATATTTGCGACGGCTTAGTTGCCATAGCAAAAAGGTCATTTTTAGTCGTTCTTTTTTGTATTTTCGTCGGCAATTTACTGTCGCAAACGATAGACTTTGCCATCGCAAACATTAGCCACGGATTAATGCCGTCGTTGAAGCCCCTTTTGCGACCCAGACGGTTGCCACCCCCATTTGCCGTCGCTAAGCCGACGCAAATACTTTTTGCAACGGATTTTTTACCTTTTGCAACGATTTGTGGCCAACCCAAAAAGGCTTTTATCTAGTAGTGTAAATAAAAGAATTCAATCATAGTTATTATAACCAAATAATCTGACCCTAAACAAATGAGGAAGAAGAAGAAGCCAAAGTGATGAAGTTGAAAGAACAACTAAATTAATCGATTTTTCAAGATTGATACATATAAGGAGTAGAACGACAAAAGAGTACCACATGATTTGAGCTTCGTAATATTGGTACATACCCGGTGTGATGGTCAAAACTATTAGTGATTGTGGTTGTCGATGGTGGTCATCGATGGTGGTTGCTGTCGGTGGTCTTCGACGGTGGTTGCTGTCGGTGGTCTAGTTGCGAAACAGTGAGGCGGCGACCACAGATGTGGTCGTCATCGGTTGTGGTCGTCGCCGATGGTCTAGCGGCGGAACAATGATGCGGCAAAACTGATTGAGAAGAGTTGAGAGAGAGAGGGGAGGCAAAAAAACCCTAGGGACGGGATTGAGAAGAAAAAAAGACTCGATTTTTTTGGGAGAAGAACACGTGGGAGGCAAAAAAAAAAAAAAAAGCCTTAGCTGATGAGAGGGGCTTTTGAGTTTTTTTAGGTGATTTGTGAGGCAAAATCCCTCCACCCAAAATTGTTTGCTTTGAATCATAGTTGTTTAAACTAAAAAACACTTATGTATTAATTACAAGCATCAAAGAGGTAATAAGTGCATTTAGCCATATCTTTTTTCTACGTCATGGCCAATTGGTAATTCTAATTCCACTAGAGGAGATCCTAAGGGTTGGAATGTTTTAAATGTAAGTTCTTATTTTTTTTAAATAAAAAACAATAAATTATCTAAGATAATATAACTTTGTAGCTTTTTAGATCATTTGGAATAATTTTTTTATTCTTTTTTTACTTTTATTTAAAAATTTAACGTGCTACACTTTTTATTTGTAAGTTACAACATTTGGGGAAAAATTTTTTTACTTTTTTTTAGTTGAAAATGTTAGATTTTATTTAGTTAGATTTTTTTTGCATCGGCGTTGTTCCCGTCATAAATAAATATATTTTTTTGCAATTGTAATAATTACGACTATTATTATGCCATCGTAAATATTTATTTTTTCACTTATTTTGCGTTGGGGTTTTTGCGTCGGCACCCTTACCGTCGTAAATATATACTTTTTTACGTCAACCAGCATTGCGACCACCATTGTGCTGTCATAAATATTTATTTTTTTGGTGATTTGGTTTAAGAGTTTCCTAGAGCTTAATCCCGTTCAAATTTTTTTATTCCATGAAGTCCTATTTGGTGCTAAAAGTTTCAAAATGCCCCCTCTTATCATTTGTTTTTCAAACTGCGCAAATCAAACTTAGCATAATCACTCCTTGATTTTCGCCTACAGTTTTGAAGTGAAGACTACCACTATAGAAATGAGTAGAGAAGATTTCGGAATGAGATGAAAATATGCTTTGATAAGTAATATATATCAAGATTGTTCGCCGATCGAATTGGGGTGGGAAATAGGCTTTGGATTAGCCATTTGAGACAAATGAATAGCCTCTCGTGTTTGCTCACCAGCTTGTTTGTCGCATGAATTTCTAGATCACAATTTCTGCACAGACGGTCTCCAACGCTTTCTCGCACACTTCACACTGAACCTTCATCTTCCTTGGATTGATCTTCTCTTCCTTTTTTTCTCTCCTTTTTTTTTCAATTTTCTTTCAGTAATGTCGGTAGTTCAGGACAAATTTCTTATAGCAAATTGAGATAAAGAGAGAGATCTAGAGATGATTTTGAAGATTCGGGAGATGCCCAAATTGAGGAATATGATAAAAAAAAAAAAAAGCAACTAAAACTAAAAAGAGAGAGAATGGTGAGGTTAAAATAAGTTTATGAAGATATAATGTAAGCCATAAAGAAAGGAGTTTTGCAATATGTGAAGTCTTTTTTAAAAAAAAAACTCTTGCAATCTGTAATGTAACTCATAATGTTCTCATTTATGTTGCCACTCAATATTTTTCGATCTCGAAATGATAATGCTTCTAATTATGTGAAATGAGAATTGACTCATAAACTAAAATTAGAATTATCTCAATCATTACATAAATTGAAATGATAATGTTTTTATTTATGTGAAATGAGAATTGACTCTTTTATTGAAATGTGAATTGCCTTAATATGTTCTCGTTCTCGAAATAATAATGTTCCTATTTATGTTTTCACTTAAGATGTTCTCATTTTTTAGAATGAGTGAACATGGTTTTGTGTCATTGATTCATGTTATGTAATGATTTATGGAGCTCTCTTTTTGAAAATAATGTAACATTATTTCAAAGTCGCGTAATTTTAAATTTTCAAAAGGAGTCACTCATCCATGAAATAACACTATGTTTGAAGACTTAATTCAAATTTGAATTCCCAAAATTGTTGGACAATGCCAATTCCAAGATTTTTGCAACAACGCATACAAAGAGTAGAATATTTCTATGTACATATCCCTTACATTTATTTCAATACTAATTAAGGGCATAATAGTTATAAATAATCATAAAACTCAAAATTAGGACCTATTGAAAAAGTCAACTTATAAATAGGATTTAATTCTAAACAATTTGTAAAAGTAGGACCTAATACCAAATAACTCATATTTTTTTACTTATTTGCATCGGGTTTTTTGCGTTGGCGCCCTACGGTCCTAAATATATACTTTTTATGACCACAATAATTACAACCACCATTTTGCTGTCGTAAATATTTATTTTTTTACTTATTTGCGTCGAGTTTTTTGCGTTGGCGCCCTTACAGTCGTAAATACATACTTTTTACGATCACAATAATTACAACCATCATTGTGCTGTCATAAATATCTATTTTTTCATTTATTTGTGTCGGGCATTTTTTCCATCGTAAAAAATCATTTTTGCGTCGGCTACATCATCAACACTGTAGCCGACGCAAAAAACTCCGAGGCAAGCATTTTTTCTGGTAGTATCATCCAATGTCTCTCTTAATTTGTAAACCATATATATTACTTAGAACTTAAAAAAATACTGAGCAAAGTTTTAGTAATTAACTAAGAAAAATTTAGTTCAATTTCTAGCTTCTAATTAACGTCCAATCCAAATGTATTAGATACCAGGCAAACTAAAATGTTCCCTTGATTTGTACATATATATCTGGCTTTCTCACTGTTACTTTTTATCAGACAATAGTCTCAATATTGAGCATACTATGTGTCTCGCATTTTTTGATCCACTAACCACTACATTTTTGGCAGCTTCTGAACTTGAAGGCAGCAATCTAAGAAATGGTTGTGTGTGTGTGTGTGTGTGTGTGTAATAAACTCAAAAACTAATGTGGCACACTTACATTCCTTTTGATGGGATTTATGCATTCTTAATTAAGTTCATTAAATGTTTGGCTTAAGATTGTTGTTTCAATCATTTTTCAAGAATGGATTTCAAGCTCAAGGTGCATATGTTTCGTGCGCGAAACACTGACACTTACCATTTGTGACACAGGTAATATGATTCATTATTGGGCTATTTTGTTTGTTCAAAATAAAAGTTTCTAAGAATCCAACCCCCCAGACATGTAATAAACTGTTTTTAGGGATACATGTTTTTGTTACAGTTCTTTCACTACTGAATGTTTTCCTTTTGGTACTGCTTGTCATTGTAAATCATAACTACTTGGTGCAACTTTTGAGCAAGACTTTTGGCTTTAGCTTTTTGGAAAAGCCAATAGCCTTTTTTTTTTTTTTTTAGTTTTCTAAAGTTGCTTTTTGGCACATGAAGCCAAAGAGACAAAAACACAAAACTGCTAGCTTTCCGGCATAAAAGTTTTTTTCTTTTTTGTTCTTCATTGATGTCTAAGTTGAATTAGGTTGGGATGAGATTATGTTGATGTAAAATTTTCTGACATGGGTTATTCTTACAAAAATAATGCTTGAAAATAATTATTAGAATGCATGAGTGACCTAAAAAAAAATATTAGAAGTGCCTTTAGTCACATGATATTCCAAGTAGATATATATTTTATGCTTTAAAAAATTATTATATCTTAAATTAATTTTAATCATTTTTGATGTCTTGAAAAAAAAAAAAGAATTGATGGTGGTGCAGAGCGGCTAATCTGATGTAGTTTCTAGTCTATTTATTAGATTTTTATTTATTTTATGTTGTACCTTTTTATCTAAAACTCAAATCTTGTTTTAAAAGTGCATGTTTTGTGCACTTATTAATATATTTTGGTTTAAATTGAATAAATTATATTTTATTACCATTTTGATATGAATGAATAAATAATATAAATAGTTCAATATAATGAATGAATGAATATTCTGTTATAGCAAATGCATGTTAATTACCATTAGATATTTGAAGGTCAGCGAATTGATAAATATATTTTGTTTTAAAATTTAGTTTTTGGCGTCGGCATAACTTTGTTGCTAAAAGTGATATACTGTATTGTAATTATTATTTGCGTCGGCATTAAGCAGTAGTCAAAAGTGTAGTAATTATTTGCTACAGTAGCATGTAGTAGCAAAAATACGTTTTCATAGTATTTGCGACGGTAATTTTGTGGTCGCAAAAGTATTTGCAACGAAGATTTAAGCAGTAGCAAAAGATAGGAGTTTCTTAATAGCATTTGCGCCGGCTAAGATAACTTCATAAAATGTTGAATTTGTCTGTCGCAAATAGTTGCGACAGCTTTGTGCCATCGCTAAAACTTTTTTGAGACTTTGGACAGTTACTTTCCCATTTCTCGTCGCAATGCTAACGCAAATAGTTTTTGTGACGGTAAGAGCATTATTCACGACGACATTCGGCCGACGTAAAAGCCTTTTTTTTTCTTTCTAGTAGTGATACTTCTAATGAACTAGAGATGTGATTGGTTCGGCTCAGTCGGTTGTGGAAAAGGATTTATCACTGAATAGAGTGGCTCAACTTGCTAAATAGTGGAAGTGAACTAATCGAATTGTAGACTGCAACCAAATTGACTGATCAAATTATAAGCAATTCGATTATGTCCATTTTGTGCAGGTCCGATTTATAACAAAACTAACTAAGCTTATAACGCAATCTACAAAATCAAAAATACAAAAAAAAAAAAGAAAAAAAAAGTACATTAAGGATATGTCTTATTTTAGAATGTTATTTATAGATAAGTTCTTTTCAAAAGTTATATATCCCACTCTGTTTTAAATTTTTTTAAAAATATTTAACTTTTACACATTTAATTGTTAATAATTGCATGACGATATATATAGAATAATTTATATCATATTTACTACTTTAAGATTTTTGTTTTCTTAATGTTCATTGCTTCATACAATCACCAGAATTTGATTCTATTTTAGCTTCAAGTATATGATGAATGCATAAAAACATTTATAATAATATTTTTGTTGATCAATTTTTTGTCTTTTTTCATCATCTACCACTTGGCTGCTTCATATTTGCTAAAACGTAAAAACTAATGTACATTAAGGTTTCATCAAATGATCGCTTCATTTCATTACATACATATTAAAAAGCAAAAAATGATACATATTAAGATTTTGTCAAATGGTTGCTTTATTTCATTGCATACATATTAAAACGCAAAATATAATATACATTAAAATTTAATCAAATAGCCGTTTCATCTTATTGCATACATATTAAAACGTAAAAAATGATACAATTAAAATTTTATTAAATAATACACATGAATTTGATTCATTTTTAAAAATTACACACGTGAAATAATAATATTTTTAAAAATGATACATATAAAACGACGCCTGAAACAATATCAATTTTTAAAATGATACACATTAAGAGTTTCTAAAATGATAAATATAAAATAATAATATTTTCATATAATATTTCAGGACATTGTTTCATGTGTATTATTTTTAAAATTGATATTATGACATATGTATTATTTTTAGTTACAAAAATGAAACAATCATTCAATTAATGTGTATTATTTTTATAATTTTAACAAATATGATGAAAAACGGTATTAAACTAGGTATTATCGTGCCTAAAGACACTACCACCATTTTTTTAAAATTACTTGTGCATTTTAATAATTTCTTTAAAACCTTATATTACTATGAATAACCAATACTAAAATATATTAAATCGGGAAAAAGAATGTCCAATACATAGATAATTAATTCTAAATATTAAACTTTAAAAAAAATTAGCAAAATTTCCACTGTTTTTTGAATAATCTAATAGTTTGACTATTTACCAAATAACCTATAATAAAATCAATCAACGCAATATACACAGGCTCTGTCTGAATTTCACAACAAAACCACAACTTAATTAAAACCACCATAACTTTGCATGCATACGTTTAAAACCCCCAATTTGAAATTAATAGCATAAACCAATAAAAAAAAGATAATTATTCTAAGTATTAAACTTTTAAAAAAAATTAACAAAATTTCATCTATTTTTCGGATAATCTAACGATTTGACCGTTTACCAAATAACCTAAAATAAGATCAATCAACGCAATCTGCACAGGCTCTGCCTAAATTTAACAACAAAATCACAATTCAATTAAAACCATCATAACTTCTCATGCATACATTTAAAACCTCCAGTTTGAAATCAATAGCATAAACCAATAAAAAAAAGAAATAGATAATTATTCTAAGTATAAAACTTTTTTAAAAAATTAGCAAAATTTTTCCTATTTTTTGAAAAATCAAACAGTTTAACTGTTTATCAAATAACCTGTAATAAAATCAAACAATACAATATACACAGGCTCTACCTGGATCTCAACAACAAAACCACAATTTAAATAAAATTTTCTTAACTTCTCATGCATACATTTAAAACATCCAGTTTCCAATTAATAACGTAAATCAATCAAAATGAATATAGTAAGTAAAAATACTTGAACTTCAAAATGAATAGATAAAATTTACTTTAAATATGATTAAAAAATTAATTCGCGGAGAACACTACAACAACACCTCGGGATAAAATGAGAAAACAAAAAAAGCAAAAAAATACAGAGAATAAGATAGAGAGAGAGTAGAACAAATGTTTTTGTGCTGTTAACAAAAATATGCTCCCAATTAAGTGCTCTAATTCTATTTTCATTATCTTTATTTTTCGTCCACCCATCAACAAAAACCAATTCTTGATAAATATTCAGCATACCCAACATGCCCAAGCCAACCATCCAAAAAACTGCACCAAGTTGTGCTAAATTCTCCCACATACATAATAGACCAAGAAAACAATCACATCTATTACATAAATATATTTCTATTCTAGGAAGATTATAAATTATTGTAGTTAAAGGTGAAACTGCGTATATAGTGATCATTGCTCATACACATAAGAAATCCAATAACCTAATCCTATCTTGCACAAATGTGCTTTTGCTCCAAAACTTGCGTCAGGTTATTTGACCAAAAAAAACCTTATCTTCAAATTACAAACAAAGAGTTGAAACAAAAAGACCAATCTTCTCTATTTGACCAAACTCATATACAACATATTGCTTCCAATTACAGTGTTTAATAATAGTTCAATGTTACTTCAAATAAAGTATTTAGAGAGAAATCTACCAAAACTCCAATGATGGTTCTTTGAAAAATTCAAAACAAAGCTAAAGACCCCCAAAACTCCAATGGTGTTTATCTGCATCCAAGTACATATCTCAAATAAAAGTATTTTTTCCATAAGTGTGCATGTTTTCGTATCAAGAGAATGGAAAAGGGATATGCACAGCAGATACCCATTTTGTCATTTTGCTCACAACACTGTTACCACAAATCAAATACAACGTAAAATAGAAATCTAAAATGAGGAAAAGAAAACAAAAATAACAACAACAAAAATCATAGTTCTATTCAATTTACAAACCAACTAATTGAGCAAAAATAAATAGGGCAAGTCTTTTGCATCATAGAGCAAGTCTTTTAAATCAGTTTAGGAAGATCATTCTAAAAAAAAATCATTCAATTTAAAATCATAATAGACATCTCAAGCTAGCATACAATTTACCATTTAATGAAACTACATATTGAAAATTAGATGTTCAAA
>JAOTRH010079263.1:0-17313 GCA_034768845.1 Heliamphora exappendiculata
CAAGAAACTTGAACAAGTTTCTTTGATGCCGAACAACGATCTGAGACGACCCAACGATCTTCTCACGTATATCCCGACGCACGCGACGATCCTGGCTAGTGGGCACCGATCCGGATCTTCATGTATTCTTGCCTTGGTTTCTTCTCACACTTATCTCCAAAAGGCAAAATATGGATTGCCAAAAAGGAGAGAGAGAGTGGCGGCTTGGTTAGGAGAATTCTAGGGTTTTTGTTTTGAAGCCTCCTTTTATTATATAAAAGAATATATTATATTAAGTATATATATCCACACTTTCTTAAAAGGATAAGAAGAAATTTAAACTTAATATAAAACAAATCCATCTTCTCCCTATTAGGGCTGGCCACCTAGGGAGTAATCCCTAGGTGTGCTAAATTCCAAAACCATCCTCCAACAATTTAATTTAATTCCTGAATGTCATCGACGGCAAAATCGGCATTCAAATTAATTTAAATAATAACCAAAACTAATAAGAAAAATAACTGTGCGTATAGTGGGCTACGTGAGGGATCACGAGAAAGTATAGGACTCGGGCTAACCGTACGAGAAAATTGGATATCTTTAACTCTGTCCCCGAGTTAGATCCTTTCTCGAACGAACCAGAACTTATTTCACTAATGGTCTTGACTGAACTCCCGATCCTAACTCAAATTATGTCTTGAGTTTTCAATTATCAAATGCACTGAATACTCCCCACGTTTAATATATGGATTCCCGATAAATAAATTAGGTTACTAACAACCTGATTTAATTATCCTCTTTTCCTCGCAACCGTGCCGCTTAACCTTTTGATATGCCGGATTCGAAGATCCACTTTACAGATTTAGCATAATCAAACTTATAAGAAAAGTACACGAGGGGGAACTCCTCAACCTAAATCAGACGTGATTTTCGTCAGCTGATTATCAATCATCGGACAAACAAGGTCAGTACCCAACTCATCGGTATTGTTGATCTCATTGAGAAAATTTCAACCATTGACAACTCAAAGTACTGTACATCATCTGAACATAATTAATCAATTACTTCGGATTAAGAGTTCGTGCAATACATGATAATACATGATGTGGATCAATTCATATAGTTAGTATATAGTTGATTATCCCGTTGATCCTGCTCAATATACTCTAAGTGTACTAACACATCGAACTCGAAAATTGAATTCCCAAAACCTGAATTCGATCCATTCGACCTAGCCAAGACCAGCTACTATAACGATGTACTACAATCGTACTAATAGAATATCCAGGTCCATTGTGATCGTGAGCCTACCTGTATAATCTATCAAAAACTTTAACTCGATCTTCCATGCAGCACGCACCGAGTCAAATACTGGACATAATATACGGATTATGCATTCATTCATCACAAATATAAATATAAAACCACAAATGCATAATCTTCTCAAATGTTTCTCATTAATATGCTAGGGATCTAGAATAAAATACATAAAAAGCATGACCTTTCAGTATACATTCCCAATAATCTCTCACTTATACTCAAAGCCATGCAGGAACACATCTGACACCTAATCCTTCTACCTTAGTAAAAGGATCCGCTAGGTCATCCGCAGATGCAACCATGCAAACCACAACGTCTCTACGTTGTAAAGTCTCCCGGATGAGACATCACTTCCCCTTAATGTGCTTTCCCTAAGAAAACACGTATCCTGAGATGGACCTCCTTGAATCCCTATCTGCCTAGAAATCTGAGTCAGTATACCCAAGAGGTATAAGACTATCAGCCTGGTACACCAACATATACTTCCTAGTCCTTTTCAGGTATTTGAGTATATTCTTGATCGCAGTCTAATGCTCTTTTCCTAGATTAGACTGATATCTGCTTACCATGCCTACGGCATAACAGATATCTGGTCTAGTGCAGAGCATGGCATACATGAAACTTTCTACTGTCGAAGCATAAGGAATAGCTCTCATCCTCTCTATCTCCTGAGGTGTCCTAGGACACTGATCCCTAGATAGAGTAATCCCATGTCTGAAAGGAATAAATCCTTTCTTAAAATTTTTCATGCCAAGTCGAACAATAATCAAGTCAATATAACGGGCTTGGGATAAGCCTAACATCCCTACGCGATCGATCTCGTATGAGCTTGATCCCAAGGATTTGGCTCGCTTCTCCTAAGTTCTTCATGTCAAATTGACTCAATAACTATACCTTCACCGAAGATAACAACCCCACATTGTTTTCGATTAGGAGAATGTCATCAACATAAATGACTAAAAATGCCACCTTATGCCCATCGCGCTTCCAGTACACGTAATACTTGATAGGACTCTGATCAAAGTCAAGACTTTTAATCACCTGGTCAAATTGAGTGTTCCAACACCTTGATGCTTTCTTAAGCCCATAAATATATTTTTTAATCTTGCACATCATGTGCTCCTAGCTTTTTGCTATGAACCCATTTGGCTACATCATATAGATGCTTTCGTCAAGACTTCCGTTAAGGAACGCCGTCTTGACATCCATTTGCCAAATCTTGTAATCGAGATGAGCAGCAATGGATAAGAGAATCCGAATGGACTTATGCATAGCCACCGGCGAATAGGTTTCCTCATAATCGAACCCTTCTTTTTGAGTAAACCCCTTCGCTACAAGCCTAGCTTTGAAGGTTTCTATCTTCCCGTCCACTCTCTTTTTCTTGAAGATTCATTTGCACCCGATGGATTTTATCCCATCTAATGGATCCACAAGCTCTCAGACCTGATTAGAGTACATGGACTCTATCTCAGATTCCATAGCCTTTCGTCATAATACTACATCCTTGTTTTATAGTGCTTCATTATAGTTTCTGGGTTCGGTATCATTTTTTATGGGATCTTATCGTAAGACTCTCCCAAGAACATGAACCTCTCGGGTTGACGAACAACCCTCCCACTACGACGAAGCTCTTGCTGTGTACTCACAATAGGTGGTATCTCATTCCGTTCATTAGGTATGTTTTTTGGTTGTACCAATTCATCATTCCTGACCTCTTCTAGAACAACTTGCGATCGGAATTTGTAATTTATTACATAATTCTCTTCAAAGAATCTTGTATTTGTGCTAACAAATATCCTCTAACTCTTAGGATTATAAAACCACCTTTAGTTCCTCTAGGGTATCGTATAAAGAAACAGACTTCTATCTTTGATTCCATCATACTTGCATTTTCCACCAACACGTGTGCTAGGTAATCCCCATATCTGGAGATGTTCAAGGCTTGACTTATGCCAAGTCCACAACTCCTTAGGGGTACTGGGAACTGCCTTAGTAGGCATCAAATTTAGAATATATGCTACCATTTCTAATGCATACCCCCAAAACGAATGTGGTAAAATCGAATAATTTGTCATGTCCCTTACCATCTCCTTAAAGAACCTATTCCTCCTTTTCGCCACACCATTCTACCGTGGCATCCTTAGTGCAGACAACTGAGATGTAATCTCATGTCCCGATAAGTAGTCTCTGAACTCCCAAAGAGGTATTTACCACCATGATCAAATCATAGGGTCGTTCCAACCTCTTGCCTGGATGTTCATAGGACCACATGCATTAGAATGAACCAGTTCCAACACTTCTTTGGCTCTAAGTCCCTTGGCTATAAACGGCCTCTTGGTCATCTTACTCTCTAAACAAGATTCACAGACTGAAAGTGCCTTCACTTTCAATGAACCTAAAGGTCCATCTTTTACCAGTATTTGTTTCATTTTTAGATTAAGATGACCTAGACAAAGATGCCAAAGTAATGTTTGGTTCAGCGAGAAACCTTCCCTATTAAATGATAAAACATGTTAGTTATTTATCTCATCGTTTTGAACAGTAGAAATAAACGGGCGTAAAAGACCATTATCCAATGTGCCATTACAGTTGATGTGTTTGCCAACCGTAATATAGTAAAATTTCTTATTAAAGTAAAAACAATATTCGTCAATACCCAATCAGGAAATCGAAACTAAGTTCCACCTGATTTAAGGTACATACAAATGTTCTTTAAAATTAAGCACATATTTCTCGATAACACCCTTTACTGCTTGTAATTATTTCAATAATTTTGCCAAAGTAAAATCCAGTTTGTTCATTTTATAATAGAGGCAGAATTGGTGAAATGAATTGGGCAGTTGCTGGAGCACGATATAAATTTGAGATTTCGCATCGATCTCGGCTCCAGGGACCTCTAACTCGTTAAGAAGACCGATCATCTTCAAAACGTAGTCCCTAACCGGTGTACCGTTTGCCATGTTCATGTTTATAAGATCCATCATGGCAACCTGCCTTGCTCCCCACCTTGCTCACCAAATATTTCTGTAAAGTTAAAGATCATATCAGCTGCAGATTTGATAGACTGATATTGACTTTGTAAAACATCTGATATGAAAGTTGAGATGTAGCAACGTGCCATCCTATCAGTCTTTATCCAATCTTGATAGTGCCGGTTCTCTTGTTAGAAGATCCACTATTTGGAGCGAGTAAACCGGGATCAACTAACATGATCCTATAGTCGTCAAAAGTTGAGACAATATCGAGATTCCTTTTCCATGTGATAAAATTAGGTCTAATTAATGTATGATCCTTAAGAATTATCACTAGTGGATTGAATGATCTCCTTATAAAATCCTGAAAAACGAAAGAGAAAAACTTTTTTATTCTTTTATCAAATTAGGGACTCTCAACCTTTTAATATAAAAAGAATTATTGGCAGCCCGAATCCTTCGTGATTAAGTAGGCCATGTAGTGTGGACGTCTACTAATCAACGCCCGTCCGGACAAACATGCCAGTTTATTAATTTACTGTCAGAACCAAATATCATAATAAAAAACCACCGGCCTAGAGTCGCATCAATTGATAGGTCATGAAATGTGGACGTCTAACAATTAACGAACAAAGAACTACTAAGTTTTTTATTCCTTGATATAGGACATTCCATGTAAATTAAATAGCCAATAAATTTTGATCCCCACAAAAAAAAGCAGTGACTCCTTAGAGAGAATATTTTTATTCATGGGTTAAGTGTATAACCATTACACTTAATTTAAAAATGCCGTGTCAAAACCCTGGGCCCGGTGTGAGCAAACCCTATTTCGCACTATTTTCAAATTTACTTCTTTCAAAGATTCGTACCGGAGATACCATGATTATAACCCTTCCTTACGGAGACCGAAAGTCAAAGCCGGCGCGCGAGTTATAACCACATCTCCTACGAACGTGTAATGGAGATCGTAGAATTTATCTATGACTAAACCTTTCTCCCACTTAATATTTTGAAAAATCGAGAATTTTTTCTTTTTGTTCATTTTAAACGATTAAACATATTTTAATTCCTGATTAAAATAAATTCAATTTTAATCAATTAAAATATTCATTTTTTAACCACAATAAAATAAACAAAAACCTTTCTTATTTAATTTTGCAAAAAAAATTAATCACCCGGGTTTTAATTAAAAAAACTTTAATTAATTTTAACACAAAAATTAAATAAATAATTATCTATTTATTTTCTCATTTTAAAAAATTGTTAGGATTACTTATTTTATAAACCTGTTTTTCCTATTATACTTCCGATAATAAAATTATGCATAAAAGAAAAAAATAAATAAAATAAAAACTATTCACGTAATTAAATAAAATAAATAAATAATTAATTAACTAACGACAAAATAAATATTAATTAAGTCGTTATGATTTGGTCTATTCGTTTAATCTATTAATCCGACGGTCTCGAATAAAAGATTAAACGCCTAGGATTTTGAAATCCTAAACGAGCCGCCAAAGACCCGAAACTTTTCTTCAGCCTCTGGACCACTATCACAGCCTTGGACCACCACTAGAATGCAGAAAATATGCTGAAAAAGAAGCCCAAACAGCCCCTTAAGTTGCCGAAAAATCTGCTGTGTTGGTAGCACTACGCCTCCTTTTTCCAGCCGCTGTTTGACCGCCTTGCTGCCACTTTTGAACCCCCAAAAAATTATGATAGGTAGAGCACATCGAGGTCTTGGTTTTCAAAAAAACTTGTGTCAAAATACGATGTCGAAGTGGCCCAAAAAAATCCTCAAATGGCCAAAATTTCTGTAGTGGCAAAAATTCAGCACCTCCGTTTGGCCTCCGTTTTGACCGCCTTGCCGTTACCGTCGAACCGCCATTGAACCACCATCGGATGGATAACGAACAACCTTAATTTTAGCAAAAAATTGCATCGAAAAAGGTTGTCAAAAGCCCCGAAAACAAGCCCAAAAAATGGCGCCATTGTTCTTGCCGAACAGGCTATTGCCGCCGCTGCCTTATTCTTCTTCTTTTGTTTTCGTTCCTCGTTTTGTGTGATCTGATTACAATATTGATCTAAAAAATGAATAAAATAATATATTACATCGTCAAAAAATCTATACCCCACATAGGAGGCGTACAACCAATCTAATCTCGAATTAAAACCGTCGAGATAAACGATTAAAAACGATATAAACTATGCATACATTCATACATGCATTTAACCGGATCATAACGACATAGGCTGCAAAACAAAGGTTAGCACAATAGTTTTTCATGAAAAACACAACCTCGGCTTTAATACCATTGTTAGAGCCGCGCAGCGGAAAAAGTTCAATAACGATGTCGTGACCGTAAAAAATTAGGTTGTGCTATTTTCATGAAAAATAATAAAATAATCTGATATTTTATGATTAAATATACTTTCAAGAAACTTGAAAAAGTTTTTTTGATGCCGAACAACAACCCGAGACGATCCAACCATCTTCTCACGTATATCCCGACGCACGCGACGATCCCGGTGAGTGGGCACCGATCCAGATATTCATGTATTCTTGCCTTGGTTTCTTCTCACACTTATCTCCAAAAGGCAAAATATGGATTGCTAAAAAGGAGAGAGAGAGTGGCGGCTAGGTTAGGAGAATTCTAGGGTTTTTGTTTTGAAGCCTCCTTTTATTATATAAAAGAATATATTATATTAAGTATATATATCCACACTTTCCTAAAAGGATAAGAATGAATATAAACTTAATACAAAACAAATCCATCTTCTCCCTATTAGGGCCGGCCACCTAGGGAGTAATCCCTAGGTGTGCCAAATTTCAAAACTATCATCCAACAATTTAATTTAATTCCTGAATGTCCCCGGCGGCAAAACCGGCATTCAAACTAAATTAAATAATAATCGAAACCAATAAGAAAAATAACCGTGCATAGAGCGGGCAACGTGAGGAATCACGAGAAAGTATAGGACTTGGGCTAATCGTACAAGAAAATCGAATATCCTTAACTCTGTCCCCAAGTTAGATCCTTTCTCGCACGAGTCAGAACTTATTCCACTAATGGTCTTGACTGAACTCCCGGCCCTAACTCAAATTATATCTTGAGTTTTCAATTATCAAATGCACTGAATACTCTCCACGTTTAAGATATGGATTCCCAATAAATAAATTAGGTTACTGACAACCCGATTTAATTATCCTCTTTTCCTCGCAACCGCGCCGCTTAACCTTTTGATATGCCGGATCCGAAGACCCACTGTACAGGTTTAGCATAATCAAACCTATAAGCAAAGCACACGAGGGGGAACTCCTCAACCTAAATCGGACGTGGTTTTCGTCAGCTGATTATCAATCATCGGACAAACAATGCCAGTACCCAACTCATCGGTATTGTTGATCTCATGGAGGAAATCTCAACCATTGACGACTTAAAGTATTGTACATCACTGAACATAATTAATCAATTACTTCGGGATTAAGAGTTCATGCAATACATGATAATACGGGATGTGGATCAATTCATATAGTCATTATAGAATTGATCATCCCATTGATCATGCTCAATACACTCCAAGTGTACTAACACATCGAGCTCGAACATCGAATTCCCAAAACCTAAATTCGATCCATTCGACCTAGCCAAGACCAGCTACTATAACGATGTACTACAATCGTACCAATGGAATATCCGGGTCCATTGCGATCGTGAGCTTACCTGTATAATCTATAAGAACTGTTGACCCGATCTTCCGTGCAGCACGCACCGAGTCAAATACTAGATAGAATATACGGACTATGCATTCATTCATCAAAAATATAAATATGAAATCACGAATGCATAATCATCTCAAATGTTTCTCATTAATATGCCAGGGATCTAGAATAAAATACATAAAAGTATGACTTTTCAATATGCATTCCCAACATAAATAACTCAAAAAGAAAGGGTTCCAGGTCTCACAACTCTCCCCCTTAAGGAATTTTGCCCCTAAAATTCGCAATAAGGTCACAAGGTAAACAGGTCTGGGTATCTAGCACGCATCCCAAACTCGAGCTCCGTGATGAATTTATAGGACCTTGACCTAGGCAATTATCCTCCCCCTGACACCTGCTCCTTTGTATCTAGAATCTTTACAGGACGCTCCTCATAAGTGGCATCCTCATCAACCTGCAGTTCAGCCCAATCTAACACATGTGATGGATCAGGCTCATACCTTCGAAGCATAGAAACATGAAACACGTTGTGCACAGATGCTAACTGAGGTGGAAAAGCCAAACAATATGCGACCTGTCCAACCCTGTCAAGGATCTCAAACTTTCCAATGAAGCGCGGTGATAGCTTCTCGCTACGATCAAACCTCCTCAAACGTCTACGTGGTGAGACCTTTAGGAACACATGATCCCCCAGTACAAACTCTAAAGGTTGCCTCCTTTGATCTGCATAACTCTTTTGGCGGCTTTGAGCTATCATAAGGTGTTGGCAAATCACGGTAACCTTCTCTGTCATCTCCCGCACCAAGTCAGGTCCCAAGACTATAGTCTCTCCCACATATGTCCAACACATGGGCGACCTACACGGTCGACCAAACAAAGCCTCATATCGTGTCATTCCAATACTAGACTAATAGCTGTTATTATATGTAAACTCTACCAACAGTAGATGATCCTCCCAAGAAGCTCTAAAGTCATAGACACATGCCCTCAGCACATCCTCCAAAATCTGTATAGTCCTCTCAGACTGACCATCCGTCTGGGGGTGAAAAGCGGTATTAAATATCAAGTTCATCCCCAAAGCCTCCTGAAGACTCTGCCAAAAGCGCGATGTGAAACACGGGACTTGATCAGAAACAATAGACACTTGCACTCCATGCAACCAGACTATCTCTCTGACATGCAATCTACTCAGTCGGTCTACCGAGTCCTTCACATGTATGGGGAGAAAGTGTGCAGACTTCGTCAACCTATCAACCACAACCCATACGGCATCGTGTCCCCAAGGTGATCGAGAAAGTCCTGACACAAAGTCCATCATGACGTTCTCCGACTTTCACTCTGATATCGATAACAGCTGTAGCAACCTGTCGATCTCTGGTGTTTCGCCTTCACCTTCTGATAGGTAAGGCATCGAGAAACAAACTGGACCATGTCTCTTTTCATTCCCATCTAATAGAACTGATGACGTAGGTCATGATACATCTTCTACCTCCAGGATGCACTGCAAGACAAGAATGGTGACACTCATGTAGTATATCTGCACGACATGAATCTGGCACACACAACCTCCCAGCCAACCTCAGACTCTAATCTGAACTCACAATCCATCCCGCTGTATCCTCTCTACTAGCAACACGATCCCGCATCATCTAGCCTCCTAGTCCGTCTGCTGGACCTCTAGCACACATGCTATCAACGCTGGTCATGAAACTATAGACAACAAGGTGGCATCCATCGCTGTCTCTCTGAGACACAGATCAAACTCCCCAATCTCTCCAAGCATGTCCCACTCGCGTATAGTCACAAAAGCTAACAACCCGTGAGATCTCCTACTGAGAGCGTCCGCCACAACATTGGCCTTCCCTGGGTGATACTGCAAGTCAAAATCATAATCTTCCAACAACTCCATCCATCGTCGTTGGCGCAAGTTCAGGTCTTTCTGGGAAAAGAAGTACTTCAAACTCTTGTGATCGGAAAAAACCTCAAAATGCTCACCATAAAGATAGTGATGCCATGTCTTCAAGGCAAAGACCATGGCTGCCAGCTCCAGATCATGTGTCAGGTAGCTCTTCTCATGCATCTTCAACGGTCGAGAATCGTTGGCCACAACATTACCTCCCTGCATCAGAACACATCCTAGACCGTCGTATGATGCATCACAGTACACTGTATACCCCAAGCCTCGCTCTGGCATAATCAACACTGACGCGCTAGTCAACCTCGTCTTCAAATCCTGGAATGCCGACTCACAGGACTCACTCCAAACACTCGTAAAATCCTTCACGAACTGCCGATAGTAACCTGCCAAAACCAGAAAACTACGAATCTCAAAGATGCTCTTCGGTCGCTCCCAGCCTGTTACAGTATCAGTCTTCGACGAATCCATGGCTACTCCGTCTGTCGACACTACATGTCCAAGAAATCTCATCTCAAATATCTAGAACTCGCACTTGTCAAACTTCGCATACAAACGATGCTCTCTCAAAGTCTGTAGCACGATTCGATCCTCTTGCACCTCCCTCATGGGTGAATATATAAGTATATCATCCACAAACATCACTACAAAACTGTCTAAATAAGGAAAGAAGATCTGGTTTATCAAACTCATGAACGTGGCAGGAGCGTTCATCAGACCGAATGGCATAACTAGAAACTCGTAGTGACCAAAGCGAGTCTGAAAGGTGGTCTTCGCTATGTCCTCATCCCTAATCCTCAATTGGTGGTATCCTGATCTCAAGTCAATCTTTGAGAAATAGCTTGAACCCTTCAGCTGATCAAACAGATCATCTATCTTCGGCATCGGATACTTATTCTTCACTATCACCTAATTCATCTTTCGATAGTTAATACGCAATCGTAAGGATCCATCCTTCTTTTTAACAAAAAGAGCAGGAGCTCCCCACGGTGAAGTACTCAGACGAATAAACCCCCTGTCTAGCAACTCTTGAAGCTATACCTTGAGTTCATCATGCAACTCAGCGGGTGCAAAATGAAAAGATGGTAGATATGGGAGCAGCTCAAGAAACTAGATCAATAAAGAACTCTACCTCACAGCTCGGTGGCAACTCAAATAGATCGTCAAGATAGACATTTGGGTAGTTGCAAACCACCGAAGGTCTTCGAATCCCAACTACCTCATCCAACATAAGGGCTGAAAAGAGGAAACCCAAGTTGCCCTAGTTCCGCACAGTGCTCAGCATAGACATCAAACTCTCATCCCGATCACCCACAAAGCAAAAATAATCTCCCGCCGGTATGAAAATCGTTATCCTTCGTCGATCGCAATCGATAAAGGCACGATAGGTGGCCAGCCAATCCATCCCTAGGATGACATCAAACGCGGTCATGTCTAGAATAATAAAGTCAAACTCTAAACAACGACTGGCAACCTCTAACACACAAGATTTACAAACAAGACTCAACATCACACTCCCACTGACTGGGGTCTCCTCAAATCACTACCCAACACGTCTATTTTCAACCCCAGTACAAACGCAAAAGTGAAAGATATAAACGAATGCGATGCTCCGGTGTTGATAAGAACACTGACCCATGATCTATAGATTAGAAGAGTATCTTTGATCATGGACGTGGTAGCAGAAGCATCGGGTACGACCGGTGCTCTGGATGAACTTGGATCTACAAGAACATATGCTCTAGCCTGTCCACTCTGGCCCTGAACTGTAGAATGTCTACCTGACTGCACTGATGTGCCCCCTTCTACAAACCAGATGGCTGGCATCCCTTGTGCCAGTGAATACGACTACGCCTAAACAGGTGCTGGACTCCAGCATTCTGCTGCACGATGCCTTGGCCATTTGCATCTATGACAAAGAAGCTCCCTCTGCTTTGACCTTCCCATTGAAGCTACGGGAGGCATAGAGGTAGAAGACTGTGGCTAATACGACCCCACTGGATAAGAACTCAGACCAGATGTCCGTTGACGCTTGTCCTTGCATCCCCAATCTTGTGCGTGTCCCCCACCTGGCTGACCCCTACTATCCTTGTCTCTGCGCGTCTCGTTCAGAGTGTCCTCCACCTTCATGGCGGTCTCCACCAACTCTGTAAAGACCTGCATCCTGAATGCTGCCACTTTGTCTCAAATAGCAGGCCTCTAACCTCTCTTAAATTGCTTCGCACAAAACTCATAAGTAGGCACAATCTCCTCTGCAAATCAAGACAGACTAGTAAACTCAGTCTCGTACTCAACCACTGTCATCGTCCCCTGAGTTAGAAAAAGAAAGTCCTCTCTGTAGCGATCCCTCATAGTTGCTTGAAAGTTTTTCTCCAGAGATACCTTTGTGAAAGCCTCCCAAGTGCTTTCCACTGTGGTTTTGGCGAACTTCCACCACATATGAGCACTCCCCCTTAGTTGGAAAGCAACAAATGAAACCCACAGATCATTCTCCTCAATCTAAAGTGTATCAAAGATCTTGGTAACCAACTCCAGCCATTCTGTGGCTACCATGGGGTTGGGATCCAAAGAAAAGGTACGAGGGTCCAGATGGCAAAACTCATGCATCGCAACCTTCACCCTCGGCTCAGGTACTCTCTCTCTCCCATTAGAGGCCTCAGCTAGTAGCCAGATGGAGCCTACCATCTCACGCATCAGGTCTTCGTCAATAGGTCATTGGGGTGCATTAGCATCCCCAATAGCTGGGACTAAAATGTCCCTTTGGCCAGAACCACAGCCTCGGCCTTGTCCTCCCCGCGTAGATATAATTCTACACGAAAGCAACATAATAGGATAAGCATCCATACAACATGTTATTGCTAACGTAGAAGACATAACACATATAAGCATGCTAGCACATAGCCACTTAGATAATGTCAACATATCTCACATACCGAGGAGAACCAACAAGAAAGACTCATCCATCTAGATAGCCTACTTAGATTATGAGCTAGAAATCACGTTCGCGAAATGCGTTTCTAATTTGGCTCCCAAGTTTGTTAATCGAAACGCCCGAAGGCAAGACAAATTAATCCTAAGGTCTAACCTCCATACGCACATATACACAACCATCATGCTAAACAAGCTATGATGCTTATGTTAGGAAAACGGTTTAACACATGCAATGAAGCACACATACATCCTCACAAGGTGATGTACCATCTTTTCCATGGCTCTTAGGTATTCGAACCCAGAGCCCTAATACCAAGTTGTCACGCCATAAATACTAGGGTCACGCAAAAGCTCACTAAAACACCATTTTAGAAAATAAGATTTACAGTTAGAAAACCATCAACTCAAAAATATGTAACATTTGGATAAAAGATCTTCACACTTCAACTCTCATAAATAGTAAACATGCAATTTCATACATGAATAAGTATATCGCCTCAAGACGTACAAAACTCGCCTTCTAAAATAGGCATCACATGTAAAAGTACATGTCAAAACAGAAAAACTACAACTAGTCTTCCGCCACCAAAGGAATCTAGGTCAACTCCATATGCCCACCTGAAAAAGATTTTTACAGCAAAATTCCACACCGTGAGCCAAAATCCAATAGAAAATAGATAGTAAAACTGTAAAGTAGGCTATGCAATCATAAGCATACTGACTCGACCACAGGAGATAAAAAGGTTTTCCTTCTTAAATAACAAGTTTTTCATCCTTCAAACTATGCATATTATCTTAATAGATATTATGCCACAGTTAAAGAAAAGTTGTAATAAAATAGTATGCTTCACTCGGGCCACACAACCGAGAAGAAAATATAAATTAAATCCTATGTACCGACTCTGCCACACATAGGGATAAAGGTAACAACTATCGACTTTTGCCCATTACCCTAGTCCTGAACCACTTAAGGCCTGCTAGGTAATGACAAGTTCTATACGTAGCTACAACAATAAAGCCACTCACGGGGTAGCAAACATCTTTAAGAATTTCCACGACCGATGAACGAAGCATAACCAAACCACATTTATAGGGATTAACCCGAGGGATTGTAGCGAACCCACTCTGCGCACGTTTTTGGACTTTCACCAATGAGCAATAGAAGCCCAACTCAAAACCACACACTGTTACGGTACATCTATGAAAAAAAAATCATTTAAAAATCCATCGTAGCTCAACTACGAAAACCCGCAAAATAGTTCATAAAATACATGTATAAAAGAGATCCAATCTATCGACATGGAGATCAACAACCATTTCCAATAAAATGTTTAAGAGTTGAGACTCAACCCCGAAGGTTAGCTCCAAACCTCTAAAAATATGTTTTTTTTATCATTTTCACAAATACCTCGTTTTCAAACCTCCTTTTGAAAACCATGGATATCAACACACAGATATCAACACGTTCGAATCATGTATAAATTGAGAAGGGCGTAAAACCCACCTTTTATCCAAAAACCAAGGTTTAAAACATGAAAATCACATTTAATGTATTTTTTACCTAGTAAAAACACATATAACTGCATATAATACTCTTTAACAACAATAGGGTCTAGAATCCTATCTCGGAGAGTCAAGAACTCAACATCTAAAAACTGGACGGCGTCAGAATGAGAATTTGATCGGATGAACGCGAACCTTACGGCACGTACAGCAAAGATTTGCAAATAAATTAACAAAAAACCAAACCCTAGGCCCTCAAAAGCTAGAGAGAAGGCAGAGAAAAGGAAAAACATAGCCAAGAAGAAAGGTTTAAACAAATATATCAGCCCCTGGGATATTTATAGACACGACAAAAAGGTACTGTCCAGTCGACCGAACCCCTATGTCCAATCGATCGAACTCAAAATCCTTGGTCCAGTCCACTAGGCCAACCCCTTCAGTCAACCAACTACTGGGCAGTATGTTTTTCGACGCAAAATAGGTTTTTGGGTCTAAACACAAGCTAAACGAGCCTCAACCAAATCCCAAAAAGCATAAAACACATTTACACATGCTATTCTAAAACTTTAAAACATAAACCATGCATCGAGACTATTCATATATTGAAAAAACACGTCATGTATATAAAAAACTCAAAAAGAAAGGGTTCCGGGTCTCACAGGTTGAGGTTAGGAAATGTGAGATCTTGAATTTAGTAAATTAAACTATTGACATGATTTGGATAAATAAAAGATGTTGGTGATGTCACTCAATTACTTAATTAAAATTAATGAGTTAAGTTAATGTACGTTTGAGACTTTATCTGTTGAAGTAAATGTGAAAATCAAAATGAGAAATAGAAACATGGATGGTTGTACATATACAGATGTAAATGAGTTGTGATTATTGATGAAATATGATTTAAAATTGTATTAGTGAAAGAGAAAATAATCGCACCATATATGAATAAGATTATTTTATGTTGATAAAGAAGGAAATTATGAAAATATATTTGAGATTTATGATTCAATGAACCTTGAGTTTTATTGAGTCGATATTCAAATAATGATGATTTAATGTATGATTTGAAACTTAAAATTTTAACTGAACAATGTAAGATGAATATTATGGATAAAGAAAGTGATTTGAGAATGTGCTGGTAAAATTGTTATGGGGAGATGGATTCCTAGTTGATTAATGAATACTGTTATGGCTAATCAAATGTTGAACTGAGGATAATTGATGTGGATGTGATTAAGTTGGGCTTGAATAGCTCTGCGATAAAAGTCCAAAAACTTGTGCAAGTAAGGTGCCCTACCCATCGGGTTAATCCCTAAAAAAGTGTGCATGGGTTACCTATACCCATCGGTGTTCCTCAGGAAAACCAAAAAAAGTGGTTGTCGTGGTGAGTTATAGAGCTATCTATTACCCAATGACTTTGTGTAGCCTATTGGGAAAATATGGAGGGGTTTCTATAAGCTGCACCCGACATCGGTTCAATATCAGATTAATGGAATGAAATAAAAATGTGAATAACAGATAAATGAGTTGGAAAGAAAAATAACAAGAGAAGAATGTAACTAATTAAACGGAAAAAGAACATGAATGAAAAAGAAAAGGGGTAGAAATGAAAATTTAATAGATGAATAAGACACTGAAGTGAGTTAATGATAATATAAAATTAGAATAATTAATAGACGGATTAAGTGAAAGAGTTAGAAAATTTGAAGTTAAGGAATCAAAATGAATATATATTATCATTGAAGTTTATAGTAGCTGGAGATGTATGTAAATTGTGAAAAGGATAAACGAAAGTTGAATAATTTAGTAAGAAAGAATAAAAATATAGTAAATAAAGTATGAAGAGATGATGAATAAAAAGAGTTATAAATATGATTGATTGTGATTGCATGATATCTTGTTCATTCACACCTCACAAATCATACATTGTATTCTTGTTAGTCTTTATCCTATGAGCTTTGGCTTATGTACATTGTTTAACATTTTTTTTTCAGGTTTGAATGATCAAGGAAAGAATCAGAATATGAGGTGATTGGAAGTAGGAGAAAGAAATGCTTGTCTTGAATTTATAATTTATAATTTTATTAATTTTCTAGTACGAAAGAAATATAAAGTATGATGAGGGTGTTTTGGATGAATGTATCTATTATGTACAATGAATGACAGTCATGCATAGTTTAAGTTGGTGTGGTTTAATTTCTTTTGGGAATTGGTATAACAGTTATGAGATTGAGATTGAGTGGCTAGTTAATAGTTGTGGTTGTCTTTGAGAATTGAGATCCAGGCTGTGCCTGCGTCTAAATTGTATTTGAGATTAACAGGTTGATAAATAATTTTGAGATAGTCTGAAATGCAAAGAAAACTCTGCCTAAATTTTTAAGATTTATACTTAGCTTATTTTGTAATCGAGGAGTTAAGTTCTCATAAAAGTAGGTAAAAGAATAGGTAACATCGCCATAAGTTTCTGAGTTAGTGATCTATGTTATGGGAATGAGAGAAGGATAACGATTCCAAGTTTGTTTAGTGTGACTGGGTTCAAATGACCAAGCTCGGAAAGATAACAAGTTTGAAAATAAAGTAAGTTCAGGAAGTGAGATTATATAAAAAGCTTTCCATCACTTACAATGAAGTTAGGTGGTCATGTGAGGTTCACGTGCCTATGGTTGAGGGCGTGACAATTAGTGATGGTAAATAATCAATTTAATTCGAGACACAGTTTGATCAAAAACCTTAGCACGATGAAATTAGAACTAAAACTCAGAATTAAAAAATAAAAAAAAACTCTAGAATTGCCAACGATCTCCCAACTTAGAGAATTATTCAATTAACGTAAAAAATAAAATAAAATAATAACAATATAATAAAAAATAATAGTAATAATAAAAATATTCGTGGAATAACGATAACTATATAGTAATAATAATCCTATATAAGCCAAATAAACACATAATCATAATCTCCAACACAAG
>JAOTRH010079274.1:0-17311 GCA_034768845.1 Heliamphora exappendiculata
TAGCCTTTTATACTTAACTGCTAGTAGACCGGATATTATGTTTAGTGTGTGTATGTGCGCTAGATTTCAAGTATGTCATAAAGAATCACACCTAATTGCAGTTAAAAGAATCTTGAGATATTTAATTGGTATAATGACATAGGGTTGTGGTATCCAAAATTTACTTCCTTTGAAATGGTTAGCTATTCTGATGCGAGTTTTGCCGGGTGCAAAATAGGTCGCAAAAGTACAAGTGGTACTTGTTATTTCCAAGGAAAGTCACTTGTCTCTTGGTTCTCCAAGAAACAAAATTTCGTAACCTTATCAACCGTTGAGGCCGAATATGTGGTTGCAGGTAGTTGTTGTGCCCAAGTCTTATACATGAAACAATAATTTCAAGATTTTAAATTGAGCTATGATATTGTGCCTATAAAATGCGATAATACAAGTGCAATTAACATTTCTAAAAATCCAATATTGCACTCACGCACAAAACACATCGAGATACGATATTATTTTCTTCGTGATCATGTAGAGATATTTATGTAGAATTTGTTTGCACAAATAATCAATGGGCCGATATTTTCACTAAACCACTTAATGAGGATCGCTTTATCTTAATAAGGAGAGAATTTGGATTATTGCATAATAGAGAAATTGTATAATCTTCAAAAGATGAGAAAAATTCATTTCTATGAAAAACCAAGTTTACTTCTGTCGAAAATCACTTCAGTCGACTGACCAAATATTTCAAGTGATTGAAATACTTACTGGAAATTTCAAAAAGTCGTAATGGCCTCATCCAGTCGACTGACCAAAGATTTCAAGTGATTGAAATACTTACTGGAAATTTCAAAAAGTCTTAATGGCCTCATCCAGTCCACTGACCAAAGATTTCAGGCGACTGAAATACTTACTGGAATTTCAAACCGCATTAGAGCCAACTCCAGTCGACTGAATCGTCATTTTTTTAAAACCCTAAGTGCTCGAAATAGTATTAAAAAGTGGTTTTCCTTCTCTCCTCACTCTCGATTCTTTCCATATCTCTCATCCCTCATCCTCTCTTCTTAAAACCAACATTCTCTAACCTTTCATACCTCTTCTACCTCTTCTCTCCATCACCACATTCCTCTCTATCTCACCAAATCCCTCCAAATCTCACAATGCCGCCAAGAACCAAGAGAGGAAAAGGCAAAGGGGTTGTCGGTTCCACATCATCGGAACCTACCGAAAAAATTTTCTCCTCATCTAGGGCTAAGGATCTCTATACGAATCATATTTCCTCCATCGATTCAATCTTTGGTAAGTTTCTAGACATAGAATTCATGCATCGCTATTTTTCCAACATATGTCGTCTTTTTGCTAATATGGGTTGGGGTCCCTTCATATTTTATCAATCTAAGGAAATTTTTACTCTCCATGTTGGATTGTTTTATGCCAATCTCACCCACGAACTCAAACCTTACTCAAATGATCGACATATTTATTTTTTTACATACCTTTTTGGGAAAACATACAAATTCTCCGACAAAGTCATTACTAATCTTTTTGGGATGGGTAGGGGCGATTTCATTTGTCCTCGACCATCATCAAATTGGATCATGGACCAAGAGTTCACTCCTCGAGAATTTCTTCCCATGGTCGTAAATAGATGGGTCACAAACTTTGCTCTCACACCGAAATATTCTAATCTCAAACTTGAAGCCAAACTCATCCATCTTATTATCACCTATAATATTCTTCCTCGTAGTGGCTCTCGTAATTACATCTCATACCTCGACTGCTTCATTATGTGGCGTATCTACACCGGAAGGCGTCTTGATCTTCCCACTCTTGTATGTATGTGGATGCTTTCCCGCGAAAGCATCACGCGTCACACTCTCCCATATGGTGCTCATCTTACACGTCTCTTCGAGTATTTTGGATTTTCTCCTTCACCATCGACTTTCAATCCTCCTAAATCCACTGACTTCCTCAATGAAAAATCTCTCCGACTTATGGGATATCGGTTAGACGATGACGCTTGGATTCCCAAAAGTGGTCGAGCATCCCCTGTGGATGTAGATGATGAGGATGAAGACCAAGCTCATGATCAAGCAGATGCTCCTTCTCAAGCCGATGCTCCTGCCACTACTCCTACTATTGATCCTCCATTAGATTCCTCTACCAAAACCTTTCTATGACGCCTAATCAAAGGGGAGGTCAAGAAAGTCCACACTCGCCTCACTCAAATCCAAAGCGTATGCACGACGGTCCAACATCGCCTTACTCGCATTGGTAAATAGAAAAATAAACAAAACATTGATAATCACAAAAATTCAAAACATGTAGGTAGAAAATTATCGTTAAAATTTCGTTAACACAATAATTCAAGAATTAAGGGTAGAAGTTTATATTAAATTGTTGAGAATTTTTGTGAGTATAAAATTTTATATCAAGAATTTGGAGGAGACAAATACCCAGAATATTGACACATGTTATCACGTGTCAATTTCTTACATTAGGTAAGCAGCTAATCAATCCCCTAATCGGTGCTATAGACCACCGAATTACCGCTTGAAAAAATGAAGAAGAAGAAGAAGATTCAGAAGTTAACCTTTAGTGTAAATAGGGAGCCTCAGTTTCTGTTAACAGTCTACAAAGGAAGTTAAAGTATACATATAGTATGCATGTAAGAAAACAGAGGAGGCAACGAAAAGGAAGAGGAGGCCACGCCGCGCGCCACCCCGCTGCCCCAACCGACCGCCTTTGCCAACGCCGACCGGCCAACGGCCGCCGCCCAAGCACAAGCTTCGGCAACTCTCTCTCTCATTCTCGGTATTTCTCTCTTAACTCTCTCTCCTCTCCTCCCCTCCTGTGCAGGCCAGCCACCACCGGCACCGGTGACCGTCACCCACCACCACCAGACCCACCACCCGCCACCATCAACACTGCACAACCACATCCGAGCAACCAGAACCACCACGCTGCACATGCACACACCCACCACCAGTTTATTGTCGAACTCCATCACAGGAATTCACCACTGTACAGGCCACTAGCTCTCTGCCATCAAATACCACCACCCTTTTGACACCTTCATTCCGCTAGTGAACGATTCTGATTGTTAGTAAATTACTCCAACAAAATCAAAATTAAAAAATTATCATTTTATAAATTTTATTAAAAACAATTTTCCGGCTATCTTTAACAACCCATCCCATCGCCGCCATCTCAAACCTCTATTTTGACCACATAAATTTGGTTAGACTCGTCTCGCGGCTATCTTTCCATAGTCGCAAACCGTCATCAAAACCTAGGTCTGAATTGTCTGAAAAGGAGTCCCCAAATTGGATGAAACAAACCGAACCACTCCCTTCCTCATCACACACAGTGCGCGACATATGTTCATGCATGACTTGAACTACTTTACTTTCCATGTTGGGTATTTTAATTAGTTTAATAATAAATAAATAATAATAAGAATAAATAAATAATAATAATCATAGTGATAATAATAATTAATACTTTATTACATAAAAGTTTAGCAAGTTTTTTTTATGAGTTAATGAATTTTATTAGATTTGTTTTTGATAAAAGTTTAAATATTTTAAATTAAAATTTTAAATAAAAATAAGATTTTATAAACAAAATTTGAAATCCAAATGAAAGAAGGATTTTGACTAATTTTTTATATTATATAAAAGTTTAGGATTCTCTTATTTTGAAAGTTAACATTTTACTTAATTTAAACTAAGCTTTAAATATAACAAGATTTTGTAAAACAATCAAATAAATTATTAAGAATAACGATATTATATAAAAACAATAAAATAAATTATTCAGTTAAATTTAATATTTTTGCAAATTGTGGGAATTAATTAAATTTTTCTACGAAATTTAATCTTTAGAAGGGAATTGTTTTATATAAAATTTAACCATATATTGAGATAAATTCTTATGGTATTCCTTTATAATGAAAGATGAAATTATTAATTTAACTCGTAAAAGTAATCCATGTTGTTCTATTTTCAAACAAATTTAACTGAATAAAATAATAATAATAATAATAATAATAATAATAATAATAATTCTCACAATTTGCAAATTATTCAGTTAGAAAATAGTATGCTAACTATTTAAATAATAATAATAATAATAATAATAATAAAATCTATGTTATTTTAAATAATAATAGCCTTTATAGAAAAATAAAGGTTATATATTGTTTTAATATGAAAATTATTAGATATTAATATGATATTTAATGAATGACCAAAGATATTGTATTACAAAGAAAAAAAATACAAACATAAAATAAAATTTGAGTAATCTTTTTAATATATAAATAAATAATTGAATGTTGTTCTTTATTTGTTACCTAGACTGGGATTAACGAACAAAATTAACTGACTAAGTTCCTACAAATGTCAAGTGAGTCATTCAATATCTGAATTAGTTTTAGTTTCACATTAATGCTTGATATATTGTATCTGATATGAAATTGACGAATTAATTATGAAATTGACGAAATTGTGAGAATGATTGTTTAAATGGCGTCTCGGCTGCTAAAGGACGATAAAGATATACTAGCGAGATAAATGAAATAAGGGTGAAGCCATGACCAATGGCTAAGAAATGTCACATCCAATGTATGTTATCTTATTGTAGGGTCGCTCCCTACTAATTGCTAGTTAAACCGTTAAATAAATATCATTTTGAAATAAAGAAACTGTTAATGACTCAGATATCAATGGATTCACACTAACTTTACTAATGGACGTGTTTTTTAACGTTTCAAGTGATTCTTTAAAGGAAAACTTTTGCTTGAATATGTCTATGTCCTTCCTGAGATCACTTGCATGCGCAACTAGCAAGCACTAGAGATTTTTGAAATGAGATCTGGGACATATAAATAAAAAAATTTTATGAAAAGGATTTATTTTTAAATTCTTTTACTATTTACAAATGACAAATCTTTTAAATGAAGATAAAGAAACAGGTCTCGGGTGAGTTTTGACTCACTGGCCGGTCACGGACGCCATGTATGAAAATGGGTTGTGACACTTAGCCAGCGCACTGTTTAGGTTTGGTCTAAGTTTTGTTCCTTGTTTTTGAATCTTGACTGAAGGATCGGTCATAGAAAGTGGAAATTCTTTTTCCCCCCTTTATCGCATTACAGTTTTCACATTGGATCATTGAGTCACATAAATTGCATCCTATACGCATTTGGGCCTGATCGGCTAATGATAGGCTACATAGAGTTTTCGAGGGTACTTTAGAACCAAAGATGGCTGACAAAAAGTAAATTTGGCTGCATTAATGAGAGCTATCATGAATATGCAACGGGCTATGGACCAATAAACCCAAGCTCAGAATCAATGTTAAGCCCATATTCGAGCAATACATGCCCAATTAACAAGCTTGAATGAACAGCAGAATGACCAACAAGTTGAGGGAGAAGGAGATAACGTCTAGGAAGCAAATCAGGTTCCCGAGGGACCTCAAGTTGCTGCACCAACCTGTGTTCACTGTTAGGTTGCAGTAGAGGAAGAGAACACAGCCTAGCTTTGAGAATATGTGCTGGCAGACAAAATTGAAAAGATGGATAAGGTGTTGAGAAAAGCAAAGGGAGTAGAGAAGTATATGCTCAACGTGGGAGGACTTTACTTGTTCCCCAAAGCCAAATTATCAAAAAAATTTAAAATACCAAATATAGAGAAATTCAATGGAACCGGGGATCTAAGGAAACATTTGAGAATGTACATTAGTACCTTCACCCTATGGGTATCAATGATCAGTTGAAGGTCCAGCTCTTCCACCATTCACTTTTAGGGGCTGCACAAAAATGGTTTTTACTGTTGGGCATTGTGAAAACTCAAACCTGGGAAGACATAGTGACTGCTTTTGTCAACTAGTATAGTTATAACGTCTAGCTAGATGTAACCACCCGGGAAATTTTGAACCCATAACACACTCTTCTAGTATGTCAATTTAGCAAACTAATGCCTTCGGCCACTTAGTCATACCTCTAAGTTCTTTTATTTAGTTGGATAAGCCTTTGATTTTTGGATTGTCTTCTGCCCAATGCGGTAACCCCATTTTTTTGGAGATGACCAGACAAGAAAGTAAAGAGTCCTTTGCTTACCTTTTGATCAGATGGAGCGGGAAGGCAACAAAATGATGAAGAGACCAACGGAGAAGGAGCAAGTCAAAATCGTGGTAAAACAAAACCTCTAGTCTCCTTTGAAACGATATTTGATCACTCAGCCGATATTCACATTCAAGTAGTTGTTCGATGTTGTGGTTCAGATCGAGGACGCGATCTAGTCTGGAGATATCAAGAGGACTAAGTCCAACCTAAAACTGAGAAAGTTGTATCCCTCGAACAGCCAGAGTCTTCCCACTACCTTTGCTAACCATATAACCCGATCTTACAAAGTAACTTCCTGAACCCGCAGTCAAATCAACCTAATTCTTCATTCGCGCGACCAACCAAACATAACCAACAAACACAACTAAAAATGTCGAGGAGAGTTTTCACCCCCCAACATTCCCTTAACCACTTCCTTGAAACGACTTTTTGAGAAAGGGCTAATCAAACCTCTAGATCCAATGCTATCCCTAAATCCTCTTCCACTTAGATATAAGCCCTCTCAATACTGTGGATACAAAGCCATGGTCATCTAACGGATACTTACTTAAGTCTCCGACATGAAATCCAAGACCTCATCGATAACAAGGTCATTCCTTCCCCACTTCACAACCCAAAAGCCAAATATAACAACCAATTATCTACCAAACCATGCTAAACAAGTTGATTTGATCTATGTCGAAACGGAACAGACAAGAGATCCCAGTTGCTATATATGTCCCGATCATTACCTAAAGCAAGTTATTCCACTCCCAGAAGGTCCATTTCTGTGTTCCTTGGACGAAGAAAAGATTTTGGGGTAGTAGAGGATGGGCTCTAGGACTTGAAGGAATGGAAAAAGGAAGCCTGGATTGAAATGAAGGATTTAGATGAGGCGAAAATAGAATTCCAAGAGTGAAATCCGATAATGGCAGAAGACGAGCACAATAAAGAAAATGGCTAGTAAATTGATGTCCCTCTATGACCTTTTGGGTATGATAATGCTCTCGATGGTATAATGCTTCCTCAACTCTTCAAAGAAGAAATACATGTGACCAAAGTAGAGTTCTTTTTGCTAGTCCCACAACCGTTGAACTCATATGGAGATTTTTGGGCCGCATACTAAGATGCCCATCAATTAATGTGCATAGAAAGGCCATATGGGGAGAAGAAGATCCTAACAATACATGCACAATCGAAGATGAAGAATAACGGAATGAAAGACCTAGAAGCGGAAATATAGATGACCTTTAGGGGTACGAGGGGAACCCTTCATATGTCACTAAGGTAGGAAAGGCTATAGGATTAATGACAAGGCTTTGGGACCTTGAAAAAAGAGTAGAGCACTAAACCAAGAGTGGCAGGCACTTCAAGTCGGGCCAATTAGAGAGAGGAAAGACCAGTAGGAAGGAAGCATAAGAGAAGCAAGAAGAGGAAGATGATGTGGTGCTAAAGCAACTAAAGAAGGTGTAGGCCAACATTAGTGTATGAGGGTTATTAATGGCTTTACACAAACATCAACAGGCTATATTAAATGCATAGAACAAAGCAAACATCTCAATGGACACAACCCCGGAGCAGTTGCTAGGTCTTTTACTTATAGTCAAGCAGTCGAAGGTGGTTATTTCTTCCGATAAGGATTTGTCTTTTGAAAGAGCAACCCACAATAAGATGCTGCACATTACCATCAAGTGTTTGGGAAAATGGGTTCTAGTGGTGCTCATCGATAATGGTTCAGCATTAAACGTCTGTCCACTTCGGATGGCTACGTGTTTGGGATTGAATTCGGAGCACTTTACAGCAAGCACCCAGGGAGTCCGAGCCTATGATAATACAATAAGAAATGTTCTAGGTCTTATAACTTTTGAAGTCTTGGTAGGCCCTCTCAAAACAGAGGTATAATTTCATGTATGTACCAGCTTTCAAAGATAGGGCAGCGCTAGCCATCTTCAAGAAGTCCAAAGATTCAGGCAAATGTTCTACCATTAATTTATGATCCAAAGATTCAGGCAATCACTTTTACTCTGCATCAAAAATTGAAATTCATTAAAGATAGGGCAGTGCTAACCATCTTCAGGAAGTCCAGCATTCAACCCCCAATAGAAGATGATGCACCCATTTTGAAAGTACAACATGGGGTGGAGGACTTATTGTTGAGTGGGTTCAATTTTGACAAAGTTCAGGCAGTTCAAGTCTTCTTGGAGGAAGAAGACAATTACATGAACCCCCAAGTAGTCACAATCATGAGACACACGTCTTATTTTTTGGGGATGGGTCTTTGACGCTGACAGCAAGGAATTCTCAAGTCAGTACAATCGTTCGTGAAGTAGAATCGTTTTGGCTTAAATATCAGCCGACTACAGAGGATTTTAGGGTACAAAGAAGACAATGGGAAGGTAAGGGCAAGAAGTATCTAAATACGTTAAATGATTACTTCATCAAGGAGGGTGAGAATGTGCCTTGCTGTGGCTTTTTCGAACCATGGATTGATGAGGAAACTAACTAGAAACCGCTCGAGTTAGAGATCTTTTTTGGCCACCGCCTCTCAGATTCAAAGGAAGAGGAAATAGAGGATAAAAAAAGGGGAAAAGGTTTAGATTGACAAAGACTGGCCGACACAATGGTAGGTGTTGACATGGAAGCTCTATTTAGCAACCAAATGGCTCAAATGCATATAGTCGAACAAGACTGCTTGATGATGGGTTGTGGGGCATCAATGGACTACACTGGGATTATTGTGGATGCGGCTTCTAAAAACATTAATAACTGGTCTTTAGAATTTTGTACATTGTACGATATAAGTCTCGAGTCAGAGTTTGAGTCATGTAAGGTTGAGTCTTGTGTTGATTTGTTGAATGACAAATCTGGGAGCACATATGTCTCTATACCCTCTTCCTTTGTCTCTTTCGAGTTTATAATCCCCGCTTCAATCAATTAAATAAATGAAGTTTCTGATTACTTTGTCGCACCTTATTTATTTTGCATGCTTTTTGAAAATTTTGATGTACTCAAGGAAGTTATTCCTCAAAAATTAAAAACTTTAATAAAGAGAGAAGAAGAAATGCGTACCTAATCAAAAATTAAAGAAACTTTATCTATAAATCTGAAAAATAAAAATAATCCAAAAATGGTTCAAATTGATTCCTGTTTATCCTATGTTGAATGTGAATAATTAGCAAGCTCTATTAAAAGAATTCAAAGACGTCTTTGCATGGTGTTATGAGAATATGCTTGAATTGATCCTGAAATTGTCCAACACCACATTTCTCTATACCTTGATGTCAAGCTAGTGAAGCAGAAGTTAATGAGGATACAACTAGAATGGGCACTGAAGATCAAGAAAGAAGTTACCAAGCCAACAATGTAGGGTTCCTTATGGTGACAAGTATCCCAAATAAGTAGCCAATATTGTACCAGTCTTGAAAAAATATGGCCAAATCAAAGTGCGTGTAGACTTTCAGGATCTTAACGAGGCTAGTTCTATGGATGACTTTTCGTTGCCACATATTGACGTTCTGGTAGACAGCATTATATGTCATGCTCTTCTATCCTTCATTGATGGTTTCTCCGGGTGTAATAAAATCTTGATGGATCCTAAAGACAGGAAAATAACAACATTCACTGCACCTTGGTGGAACCTATTGCAATCGTGTTATGCTATTCGCCCTGAAAAATGTTGAGCCAACCTATTAAAGGGCTACTATTACGCTGTTACATGACATCATGTACAAAAAAGTCAAAGTGTATATAGATGACATAATTATAAAGTCTAAGGATCGAGATGGTCACATCAAAATACTGCAGAAGTTTTTCATATGGATCAAAAAATATAAGATGCAACTCAACCCACAAAAGTGTGCTTTTGGAGTGACTGTGTGCACAATGCTAAGATTCATGAGTACTTAGCGAGGCATTGAAGTCGACCCTTCAAAAATCATAGCTATCATGGAGATGCCTCCACCAACAACCGAAAAAGAACTCAGGGGCTTTCTGGGTGAAGTGCAATTTATCAGCAGGTTCGTGGCAAAGCCGACGACAACTTGTGAGCTGATGTTCCATTGTTAAAAAAATGGGTTAAGTTTGAATGGAACCAGAAGTGTCAAGATGCATTTGATGCTGTACGTCAGTATCTGTAGAATCCACCTATTCTAGCTCTGCCTAAGCCTAATAGGACAATGATTCTCTATTTATTAGTGACCGATTCGGCTATGGGATGCATGCTAGCTTAAGAAGGGAAAACAAGAGTTGAAAAGACTGTCTATTATTTGAGAAAAAAGATGACCGGATGCGAGATTCGATACACACCATTGGAAAAGACATGCTGGCCCTTGGTTTGGGCTTCTCGAAAGTTACACCATTATATTCTGTCATAGTACACATAATCTTCGGGATGGATCCCTTGAAGTACTTATTTGAGAAACCATCATTATCTGAAAGACTGGATTGATGGTTGCTTTTGTTATCAAAATTCGACCTCAAATACATCATTAGGAAGTCTGTGAAAGGTAGGGTAGTGGCAGAATTTTTAGCAAATCAACCGATCGAAGGTGAAGAAGATGTAGAGCTTCAGTTCCTAGATGAGCAGCTCACAAAGGTTAAGGGTGAGCAATGGATTTTATAATTTGATGGCACGTCAAATCAATACAGCTATAGCTTAGGAAATCTCCTTGTCACACCCGAAGAAGCCCACCTTTCTTTTGGCTTTAAAGCTCAATTTTGAAGTCATCAACAACCAAGCTGAATACGAAGCATGCCTAGTTAGACTAGAAGTGGCCCTAAAACTAGGGGCAAATAATTTAGAAGTAATTTGGGACTCATCATTAGTAGTTTCCCAAGCTAGAGGAAAATGAAAAGTTAGGGACAAAACTCTGATTCTGTATGATCAAGAGCTCAAAAAGTTGATTCCATGTTTTGAGGTTGGAACTTCCACCCATGTTCCAAGATTGCAAAATAAGTTTGCTAATGCCTTGGCTACTTTGCTTCGATGATTGACATACCTTCCAGAGTCAGAATGAGACTGCTGGTCATTGAACATAAAAGAAGATCAGCACACGAGATAACAACAACAATCGAAGAATATTCTAGTGACTTCCTATAGTACTTTGATAATTAGAACTTCATGAAAAATGGAGAATACACCAAGTATGCCAGCAAGAAGAACAAAAGAGCGATAAAAAGATTATCTGCATAGTTTTTCATTAGTAGGCGAAAACTATATAAAGGAGGACATTCTGGGGTCAACAAGTTATGTGTCAGCGGTGAAGAAGGCCAAGAACTAATGAAGGGAATGCATGCTAGGGTTTGCGGGACTCATACTAGTGGAAATATGTTAGCTAAGAAAATCTTGCAACATGGGTGCTTTTGGATGACTATGCAGACAGACTGCATACAGTTCATGCAGAAGTGCCACAAGTATCAGATTCACGAGAATCTAATGCATGTTCTCCCATCTCAGCTATTTAACTTGACGTCGCCATCGCCATTTTCAGAATGGGAAATTGATATAATTGGTAGAGAAACACCAAAAGCTTCGAATGGTCACGAGTTCATTCTGGTGGTTATCGACTATTTCACTAAGTGGGTAGAAGCTACCTCTTACTTAGTACTAAAAATGTCTCATATTGCAAAATTCATCAAGCAGAACATAGTTTATCGATATGGGGTTCCCCATGAGATTATCTCCAACAACAGGTTGCACTTTCAAGAAGAAGTCTTGGATCTTTTCGAAGAATACCGGATAGTGGCCCATAAGTCATCTCCATACCAACCATTAACCAATGAGGCAGTGGAAGCAACAAATAAAATCATCAAGAAGATTCTGCAAAAAATGATAAGTTTACACAAAGATTGGCTGGAACAGCTACCATTTGCACTATGGGGATACAGAACATCAATTCGAGCTTCAACAAGAATTACGCCTTATTCTTTAGAGTGTGGGATAGAGGCTATACTTTTCATTGAATTGGAGGTTCTTTCGTTAAGGGTAATGGTTGAGTCATGTTGGGAATGTATACTGAAAAGTCATGCTTTTTATGTATTTTATTCTGGGAGCCTGGCATTTTAATGACAAATATTTGATATGGTTTTGCATTTATGGTTTCATATTTATATTTGTGATGTATGAATGCATAGTCCGTATATTCTATCCAATATTTAACTCGGTGCGTGCTGCATGGAAGATCGGGTCATAGATTTTGATCGATTATACAGGTAGGCTCACAATCACAATGAACCCGGACATTCCATTGGTACGATTATAGTACATTGTTATAGTAGCCGGTCTTGACTAGGTCGAACGGATCGAATTCAAATTTTGAGAATTCGATGTTCGAGCTCGATATGTTAGTACACTTGGAGTGTATTGAGCGGGATCAACGGGATGATCGATTCTATACTGACTATATGAATTGATCTGTATCCCGTATTATCATGTATTGCACGAACTCTTAATCCCGAAGTGATTAATTAATTATGTTCACATGATGTATAGTACTTTGAGTCGTCAATGGTTGAGATTTTTTTCATGAGATCAACAATACCGATGAGTTGGGTACTGATATTATTTGTCCGATGATTGATAATCAGCTGACGAAAATCACATCCAATTCAGGCTGAGGAGTTTCCCCTCATGTGATTTGCTTATAGGTTTGATTATGCTAAACCTGTATAGTGGATCTTCGGATCTGGCATATTAAAAGGTTAAGCGGTGCGGTTGCATGAAGAAGAGGATAATCAAATCGGATTGTAAGTAACCTAATTTATTTTTCTGGAATCTATGTCTTAAACATGGGGAGAATTCAGTGTATTTGATAATTGAAAATTCAAGACATAATTTGAGTTAGAGCCGAGAGTTTAGTCAGGACCTTTAGTGGAATAAGTTCTGGCTCGTACGGGAAATGATCTAACTCGGGGACAGAGTTAGGGATATCTAGTTTTCTCATACGGTTAGCCCAAGTCCTATACTTCCTCGTGTTCTCTCACATAGCCCATAATACGCACAAATTTTTTTCTTGTTGGTTTCGATAATTATTTAATTTAATTGGAATAACGGTTTTGCCGCTGGGGACATTCGGAAATTAAATTAAATTAATGAGAGGCAGTTTTGGTATTTGGCACACCTAGGGTTTACTCCCTAAGTGGCCGGGCCTAGGAGATGATGGGATTGATTATTTATGTTAAGTATATCTATTTATATCCTTTTAGGAAAGAGAATATATATTTAATATAATTTTGATATATTCTTATATATTAAAAAGGTAGTTTATTAATCAAACATTTACCCTAATACTCCTACATAGCGTCAACCCCCTTCTCCTCTTTGAGAATTAATTTCGCATTTTTAAATATTATTGTGTGAAAAGAAACCAAAAGGAGGAAGAACACTTCGATCGGAATCGGTGCCCACACATCGTGATCGTCGTAGTACGTCCAGGTCATACGTGAGATGATTGCAAGGTTGTCTTCAACATGTTCGGAATTTTCTGAAACTTTTCGACAAGTTTCATAAAGATATTAAAGTATTAAAATCATTATAATTTTCGTTTTTCCTGAAAATCGCATACATCGTTTTTTACGGTCACGACGTCGATTCAAAAATTATTTTTTTCTACTGCGCAGCTCCCTCTGCAACAGTGGTATTAGAGTCACGGTTGCATTTTTCATGAAAAACTATTGTGCTAACCTCGATTTTGCAGCTGTAAGTCATTACGATCCGGTTATATGAATGTTTTAATTATATCGCATATCTCGACGGTTTTTGTTTCGAGATTAGATCAATTGTACACCTGCTACGTGGGGAATAGATTTTTGGCGATGTAATATATTATTTTATTCTATTTTTTCTGGATCTTTGATGTAATTGTGTCACGGAAACGAGGATCGAAAACGAGACGAAAAGGGATGAAGGAGGTGGCGGCAACAGCATAAGGCAGCAGCAGGGCGCCGACTTCGGGGCTCGTTTTTTGGGCTTTTGGCAATTCTTTTTTACCCATTTTTTTCGTAGAAACAATGGTTACCCGTTGGCTATCCGATGGTGGTTCGGTTGCCGTTCGACGACGGCGGCAAAGGGGTCAAAAATTGTTTTAAAGTTCGGTGCGCACAGTGGCGCCACAACTGAATTTCGGCCATTTGAAGATTTTTTTAGGCCACTTCAACATCGTATTTTAACGTAATTTTTTTTGGAGATCAAGACCTCAATGTGCTCTACCTACCATAATGTTTTTGGGGTTCAACAGTGGCGGCAAGGCGGCCAAACAGCGGCTGAAACAAGGCGGCGCATGGCGGCCAAATGTAGCAGTTTTTTGCCCATCCAGGGGGCTGTTTGGCTGGGTTTTTTTCAATTTTTTGGGGTTCCCGCGGTGGTCCGGGGCTGTGACGGTAGTCCGAAGGTTGAGAAAAAGATTCAAGTCTTTGACGGCTCGTTTAGGGTTTCAAAAACCTAGGCGTTTAATTTTTAATTCGAGACCGTCGAATTAAAAAATTAAACGGACGGACCGAATCGTAACAACTAATTATATTTATTTTGTCGTTCTTTATTTATTTATTTTATTTAATTGCGTAAATTTTTTTTATTTATTTTTTCTTTTATGCATAATTTTTATTATCGGATGTATATTAGGAAAAAAAATTTTATAAAATGAATAATTCTAGCAATTTTTTAAAATGAAAAAATAAATAGATAATTATTTATTTAATTTTTGTGTTAAAATTAATTAATATTTTTTAATTAAAACCTGGGTAATTAATTTTTTTCGCAAAATTAAATAAGAAATTTTTTTTTGTTTATTTTATTATGGTTAAATAAAAAATATTTGAATTGATTAAAACTGGATTTATTTTAATCGAAAATTAAAATATGTTCAATCGTTTAAAATGAACAAAAAAGAAAAAATTCTCGATTTTTAAAATATTAAGTGGGAGAAGGGTTTAGTCACAGATAAATCCTTCGGTCTCCATTACACGTTCGTAGTAGATGTGGTTATAGCTCGCGCGCCGGTTTCGATTTTCGATCTCCCTAAGGAAGGGTTATAATCATGATATCTCTGGTACGAATCTTCAAAATAAGTAGATTTGAAAATAGTGCGAAGTAGGGTTCGTTCACACTTGGCCCAGGGCTTTGACACAGTATTTTCAAATTAAGGGTAATTGTTATACATTTAACCCGTGAATAAAAATATCCTCCCTAAGGAGTCACTATTTTTATTTGTGAAACCAAGATTAATTGGCTATTTAATTTACATAGAATGTTCTATATTAAGAAATGAAAAACTTAGTAGTTCTTTGTTCGTTAATTGTTAGGCGTCCACACTACGTGGCTTATCAATTGATGTGGCTCTGGGCCAGTGGTTTTTTTATTATGATATTTGGTTCTGGCAGTAAATTAATAGATTGGCATGTCTGTCCGGACGGGTGTTGATTAGTAGGCGTCCACACTACATGGCCTGCTTAATCACGAAGGATTTGGGCTGCCAATAATTCTTTTCTAAATTAAAAGGTTGAGAAACCCTAATTTGATAAAAGAATCAAAAAAATTTCTCTTTTGTTTCTCATGATTAATAATGGGATCATTCAATCAACTTGTGGCAATTCTCAAAGAACATAAACTAACTGAACCAAACTTTATCACAAGGAAACGGAACCTCGATATTGTTTTTACTTCTGAAGACTATAGGTTTGTGTTGCATGACCTCTATCCTCCCATTCCTCATAGTGGATCCACCGAACAGGAGATCCAAGATTATGAGAAGTGGGTGAAGGCTGATCGGATGGCTAGCTGTTACATCCTGGCATCTATGTCGGATGTTCTGCAAAGCCAGCATCAGTCTATCGCATCTGCAGCTAAGATCATGTTGAACCTTATAGAAATATTTGGTGATCAGGGTCAGGTAGTAAGGCAGGTGACTATGAGGGCTCTCATGAACACAACCATAGCTGAGGGTACACCTGTTAGGGACCACGTTTTGAAGATGATCGATCTTCTTAACGAACTGGAGGTCCTTGGAGTAGAAATCGATGCAAAATCTCAAATCGATATCGTGCTCCAGTCACTGCATGATTCGTTTCAACAATTTTACCTAAACTATACTATGAACAAATTGGATTTTTCTCTAGTAGAATTGTTGAAAGAATTACAGGCAGCGGGAGGTGTTATCCGCAAGTTAACCCATGCATTTGTTGCTGAAAATGCTCTACTTCTAGGCCAAGAGGTGGTAAGAAGAAGAAGAAAGGACAGCAACAGAAAAATGCAAATAAGGTTGGCAAAGCTAAGCCATCGCTTGCCAAGGTGAAGGTAAAGGCGCCAAAGAGCACGTGCTATTTTTGTCAAAAATCAGGACACCAGAAGAGGGACTGTCCTAATCGGAAGAACAAGCTAGCTGCAAGTAGTACTTTTTCTCTAGTAGTTGAATCATGTTTAGCGGTTATATCTACGAAAACCTGGAGTATAGATACGGGAACCACTAATCATGTCTGCAATTGTTTGCATGAGCTCCAAGTAACCAGGCAGCTTAGAGAGGGCGAGAACTACCTTCATATGGGGAATAACTCCCAGGTGTCTGCTATTGCAGTAGGAGAAGTAGTTTTTTATTTCAGTAATAATAAGTGTTTAATTTTGAAGAACATTTTATATGTACCCCAAACCAAGCGAAACTTAGTTTCAGTTTCTTGTTTGGGGAATGATGGATATTGTATTTCTTTTAATAAATTCTCATGCAGTATTATGGTTGAAAAATAATTTATCTGTTGTAGTACATTAGAAAATTCTCTTTACATTTTATACCCTGTTATTTCTATTGATAAAAATAATGAGGTGAATAATTTACATGTTTTACCATTTAAAATGAAAGTTACCTCCTTGGACCAAATGTTACTTTGGTATCTTTGTTTGGGTCATGTTAATCTAAAAAGGATACAAAGAATGGTTGAAAGTGGACCTTTAGATTCATTGAAAGTGGAGGCACTTTCAGTTTGTGAATCGTGTTTAGAAGGTAAGATGACCAAGAGGCCGTTTACGGCCAAGGGACTTAGAGCCAAAGAAGTATTGGGATTGGTTCACTCTGATTTATGTGGTCTCATGAACATCCAGGCAAGAGGTGGGTATGAGTATTTCGTCACTTTTATTGACGATTACTCTAGGTAAGGATACGTTTACCTGCTTCACCGCAAGTCTGAAACCTTTGAGAAATTCAAAGTGTTTAAGGCGAAAGCAGAGAAGCAAACAGG
>JAOTRH010079315.1:0-49813 GCA_034768845.1 Heliamphora exappendiculata
CTATACAGAATATTGGACATCCATGCATATCAAAGAAATGATACACATACATTGCTCATAAAGATTCTCATAAAATGTAAAATTAATTTTATTAAAATAAAATTAAATATTAAAAATATAATTTTCAGTATAACAACCCTAACAATCTTTCACTTATACTCAAAATCATGTTGCCATACATCTGACTCTCATGCCCTTTACATGACTATCAAAAGTCTTAGCCGGTAAGTTCTTTGTAAAAAAATCTGTAAGGTTGTCTCCTGATGCAATCATGGTCACAACAACATCACCTCTCTGTACAATTTCCCGTATCGGGTGATACTTATGCTCAATGTGCTTACCTTTCTTATGGACCCTTGGCTCCTTCGAGTTTGCAACCGCTCCGCTATTATCACAGTAAAGTGTAATAGTTGACTGAACTGAATGTACCACGTCTAGATCCATCAGGAAGTTCTTGAGCCAAACGGCCTCTTTGGCTGCTTCAAAAGGTGCCACATACTTGGCCTCCATAGTGGAATCAGCAATGCAGGAGTGCTTGATACTCCTCTAACTTATAGCTCTACTTTCTAAGGTAAACACGTATCTTGAGGTAGACTTACAGGAATTCCTGTCTGATTGGAAATTTGAGTCTGTGTACCGCAAAGGTACTAGACTGTCTACCTGGTAAACTAACATATAATTCTTAGTTTTTTTCAAGTACTTGATTACATTCTTTACCGTAGTCCAATGCTCCTAGCCTAGGTTAGACTGATATCTGCTAACCATGCCGACGGCAAAGCAGATGTCGGGTCTAGTGCAAAGCATAGCATACATGAGGCTTCCTATTGTCGAAGTATAAGGAATCGCATTCATCTACTCTATCTCATCAGGTGTCTTAGGGCACTGATCCTTTGATAGAGTGATTTCATGCCTAAAAGGAAGAAACCCTTTCTTGGAATTCTGTATGCTAAAACGAGCAAGGATATCATCGATATACTTTCCTTTTGATAAGCTCAACATCCTTTGTTTCGGATCTCGCACAAGCTTGATTCCAAGGATGTGACTGGCTTCTCCCAAGTCCTTCTTATTGAACTGTCCAGACAACCATACTTTAACCATAGATAATACTCCCATATCGTTTTCGTTGAGTAAGATATCATCTACATAAAATACTTGAAAGATCACCACACTTTCGTCATGCTTCTTGTACACACAGGACTCATATGGACTTTGATCAAAATCATAAGACTTTATAGCTTGATCAAATCGAGTATTTCAAGACCTTGATGCCTGCTTAAGTTCATAAATGGATCTTTTAAGCTCGCACAACATGTGCTCTTAGCCATTTGTAATGAATATGTCTAGTTGTATCATATAGATATACTCGTCAAGACTTCCGTTAAGGAAAGCTATCTTGACGTCTATTTTCCAGATTTCATAATCGAAATTAGTTGCAATAGATAAGAGAATCTGGATAGATTTATGCATGGCTACTGGCGAAAAGTTTTCTTCATAATTGATTCCTTCTTTCTGAGTGAACCCTTTAGTAACAAGTCTAGCTTTGAAAGTTTTAATCTTTTCGTTTACTCCTCTCTTCTTCTTGTAGATCTACTTACATCTAATGGGTTTTATCCCTTCGAGCGGTTCTACAAGTTTCCAGATCTGATTGGAATACATAGATTTTATCTCTGAATTCATAGTCATTTGCCAAAGATCTGCATCTTTGTCTTTTAGTGCTTCATTGTAGTTACATGGCTTGATATCTAATTCTGTCGGGACCTTGTCAAACAACACTCCAAATAACATATATCGATCAGGTTGATGAGCAACTCTCTCACTACGACGAGGCACTACCTGTGTCTGTGTACTAGCAGTAACAGACTGTGCAGAATATGAACCATATGCATCAACACCTTGTTCTTGATTTACACATGTTCCGATAATCCTCCCACTACGACGAGGTAATGGAATATCAATGACTTGTGGTTTCTCTTCTGTTCTACTAATATTTTCTCTCAATTCTTCCAGAATAATTTTACTATTGGTCTTGTAATTCATAATATAATCCTCTTCTAAGAATCGGGTATTGGTGCTAACAATGATTTTCTGATCATTGGGATTATAAAATAGACCACCCTTCGTTCCCTTGGGATACCCCATAAAAAATAGACTTCCGTCCTTGGTTCTAACTTACCCGTGTTTCCTTTCAGCACATGTGCTGGACACCCCCAAATACGATTGTATTTCAGACTAGACTTACACCCGGTCTACAATTTTGTGAGAGCAGAAGGTAATAACTTAGAAGGTACCAAGTTCAAAATGTAAGTTGCTATTTCTAAAGTGAGTTCCCAAAACGAATCAGGTAAATTTGAATAACTCATCATGAATCTTACCATCTTCATAAGAGTCATATTCCTCTTTCTGCTACACCATTCTGCTGCGGAGTGCTAGGTGCAGTCAACTGGGATGTAATCATCTCTAATGACAAGTAGTCCTTAAACTCTTCAAAGAGATATTCCCTACCACGGTCGAATCGTAGTGATTTGATACTTTTACCCAGGCGCTTCTCCGTCTCTGCCTTGAATTCTTTGAATTTCTGAAAGCATTTAGACTTACGGTGCATCATGTAAATGTATCCATACCTTGAGTAGTCATCAATGAAACTGACGAAGTACTCAAAATCACCTCTAACTTGGATTGTCATAGCACCATACACATCAGAATGAACCAGCTCCAACGCTTCTTTAGCTCTATAGTCTTTAGCAGAAAAGGGCCTCTTGGTCATCTTACCCTCTAAGCAAGATTCACATACTAGAAGTGCCTCCACTTCCAATAAACTCAAAGGTCCATCTGCTACCAGTCTATTTATCCCTTTTAGATTAATATGACCAAAGCGTAAGTGCAAAAGAAACGTTTGGTTCATTAAAAAAGAAAATTTTCTCTTATATGGTAAAGTAGATATGTTATTCATTTTAGTTAGTTGTCGTGCAGGAGAGATAAGAGATACAACATACAGATTATTCACTAATGTACCAGAATAAATAAAATATTTATTTATTTTCACTATAACAGAGTCACCAAAATGAACAAAATATTTGTCCTTTATTAAACTTGAGAATGAAATTAAATTTCTTCTAATCGAAGGTATATAAAGACAATATTTCGAAATAGTATTCTATCTATACTAAAATTGAGAGTGACATCTCTTACTGTAACTGCTGTCACCATTGTATTGTTACCCATGTGCAGGTAGATTTTTCCATCACTGAGCTGCATGATTTTTTAGAATTCCTGCAAAGAATAGCAGACATGATTAGTGGCTCTCGTATCTACACACCAGGTACCAATAGATAGCACTACTAAACATGTTTCAATAATCAGTGAACAGAAATTACCTTGTTTGTTCTGCTTACTGAGAAAAATCGGATACTGCTTTTTTTAATACCCAAACTGGTTACAGTGATAGGACTTGCCTCTCGGCTTCTTCACACCAGCTTTTGGTCCCTTAACTGCTTTTAGACTTGTGTTTCTCTGTGTCTGAACCTTTTTCTTCTTCTTACATTTTTATTTAGAGGAAGAACATTTCTCAGCCACATACACAGAATTCGACTTCTTAAGAACACTCTTGGCTCCTTAAAGTTCCTTAAGAAGTTCGGCCAGTGTATAGCTCAGTTTGTTCATAGAATAGTTCAGGCAGAACTGCTTAGAACTTTCAAGTAGTGACTAGAGTACGATATCAACTTGCGTTTTTTCGTCAATTTCAGCTCCAATGATCTCCAGTTCATTCAGAAGACTGATCATCTTTAAAATATGATCCCTAACTGGTGTACCTTCAACTATGTTTGCATTTATTAGAGATTTCATGGCCACCTTCCTGGCAACATAATTTTGATCCCCAAATATTTTTTTGAGGTTCATCATCATGTCATAGGCACTGGGTATAGACTGATGCTAATACTGCAAAACATTTGACATTGACACCAAAATATAACAGCGAGCCATTTGATCAGCTTTTTGCCACTTCTGATGGGCCTGAGTTTCCCTTTCGGTAGCCCCCTTATTAGGTACTGGTGGACATATCTCAGTTAAAACAAACTTGTAATTCTCAGTAGTTAATACAATATCTAAGTTCCGTTTCTAGTTAACATAATTTGATTCCGTAAGTTTGTTTTCTTTGAGAATAAAAGCGAGTGGGTTGAAAGCCATTTTAATCTTGAGAATCACTTAATTAAAATACTGTTAATTATGATGAGGAAAATTTTAAATTTATTTTAATTTAGTTTTCTCTACCAATTTAAAATTAATTTGCCAGTAGCCTGGTAACCTGAGAATAGCATGCCAGAATGGGAGGACGTCTACTATCCTTCAAAAGACCAGACATGCCAATTTCTTTTAATTTTACTATGTAGGCAACTGACCATGCTAAGTAAAATTAAATAACTGACATAGTTTCAGTCCAGTATATAATAGCAGTGACTCAAACGGAGAGTATACTATTATTTACAACTAAGTGTTAACCATCACCTATTCCCAAATTAATCATTTCGCAATGAACCCTTCATATGGAGAAGTGATCCACACTAACAATTATCTAGAATTATCACTAAATGAGGTTTATATTGATGATACCGCAATTAATCTGTTCGATGGGGAGAAAGGCCTTACGGCTAACACGTAGGATTTAATTGCATCGCATACAAACTGGTGATGGAGACCGCGAAATTTATCTGTGAATAAATTTTCTCTCCCACTTAGATTTTTAAAAATATTTTTTAAGATTATAAAAATTCATTTAATTAAAATAAATTTATTAATTTTAAAAATCACACGATCTGAAAGAATCAAACATCTTTCAATGTATAACACCGAAACGGGTTCCAGATAAAACTTTTGACGACGAATGATCAAAATAAAACCCGTGCAACCAAAGTTAATTTAGAAGAATACATTTTATCGATCAATTCTTCAACTATGATTTGATTATAAGTTGAAGCTCCTATCAGATCTTCTACTATATTTCCTTACGCGATTCTCGAACGTAGTATAGACTACGGACTATTAAGAACTCGTATCGGCAGAACCCAGATATATATAGTCTTGTAAAACAAGTTATATTATAAAACTCGTTCAGCCTACCCGCATATATATAGGCGTACAGCAGGGATCTGGGGAGTAATTATGAATAAGATTTCTAGTGGAACACAGACACCTACCAGCGGTTTCTGCAATTATGGAAAGACAGTAGCGATTTTTTCAATTTTTATAAAATACGGAATTACAGTTCACACCACTAAAGAATTATAATTGCACTCTTATCTATAATATCAAGACCTTCTTGCATTGAGCTTCTGTCATTAAATGCTTACCATTTCTCCCCACGTTAAGATTCATGATACCCACCATTTAAATTTAATTACTGACAATTTAATTTAATTGACATCTTGATATTTCTAAAGCTCTTTCGCTTAACTTATTTGACTGCTGGATAATCAAATTCACCTGCAAGGTTTGATCCGGTCAAAACTTATAAGCTTTCTTAAGGGGATATCGTCAATCCCGATCTTTCAAGACGTTGATTCAGTCAATAATTAATATTTACCATATAAATAATACCGCAATCTAATTCACCGGGAATATAGACCCATATAAGATTGCACTCTTTAATGAATCAAAATAAAGAATATTAAATATACACAAATCAATAATTATTTCATGATTAAGAGGATAAACACTATACATAATAATTTTGGGGTGTGAATTAATTTATATAGTCAATATAAAATTAAATACCCTAAATGTTTAGTTCAATACACACAAAGTGTACTAGTATAGCGAGTCGAAACAATAAACGACGCTATTATTTGTTCCTCGTAACCAAGACAGGCCTACTAAAATTTTGTACTACAGTCGTACCAATGGTATGTCCATTTTCATCTAAACTGTGAACATAAAACTTATATTCTGTAAGAACCTAAAATCTAATTTTCTGTGTGTAAGTCGTACTCTACATACAAGATTAAATACTATACAGAATATTGGATATCCTTGTATAACAAAGAAATGATACACATATATTGCTCATAAAGATTCTCATAAAATAAAAAATTAATTTTATTAAAATAAAATTAAATACAAAAAATATGACTTTTAGTATAACAACCCTAACAGTCCGCGCCATACTCCAGGCCAATAAAATTCAATAATCATGCCATCCTCCAGGCCAATAAATTTCAATAATCAATCAATCAATCATATCAGACATATAATAAACGGTTTGTTTCGTGATGCTTTTGGCAGCGTCAACCCAAAGTCTAAGTCATCAAAATCAGAATGCTAGCGACGAACCCATGGTGCCCAACAATATTTATAAACCATTTAAAATACCAGGGACAAGCCCAGGGTGTATAAACCAAGTTTGTAACATCGGGGACATTCCCATGGTGTACAAGGGGAATTCATCCCAAAATATTTTCAAAATGGCAACCAGGAATGCTCTAGACTTAGAACCAAGAAGAACAATTCAACACAGCCCATCCCAACAACGATTTACATAGATGGACTCTAATATATCAGGATGCAAGTGATGTATAATATTGATCTCAAGTGCAACAATCTATAGTATCAACTAGCATGACAAAGTTTAATTCTGAAGATACAATTCAAACTTGATGGCATGAATTCTAAACATCGTAAATTCACTTAAAAATACTAATCAACTAATTAAAATCAATCAAAACACAAACTCGGGTCTGACAAGAAAAGGTACTCAAACATACACATAGTAACCTTAAAGGCCAAGTTTGAGTATTAAATTAAAAGGGTCAACAAGGTTTTGGAGTATCTAGACTTGTAGTCAAGTTATGATTTTTAAACACCATTATACAAAAATATTTTTATAGCTCTTATGTTTATCTCTAAGACCAAAACCTAAGACAAATGGGTGAATAAAACATCCTAAGCGAAAATGGTTCAGCACTTTTCTTAAAATTTTATCAAAAATAAGCCTCTGTTGGTCTCAATCTTGGGATATCAAATCAAGTCCAAATGAGCCCATTTTTGAATATTTTCTATTTAAACATGTCTCCTACAAGCTTCATGTTTACTGCTAAGGGTTGTTGTTTGGAATAAGTTAGAGTTTTTATCATTTTATAAAATAGGTTCTGTTAGCTGCCAAAACTCAGCAGAGCCGATTTTGGACAGTGAGTTTGAAACGATTTTTAGGGACCTTCCAGAGGCATCTAGGTCAGCTTTTTGGACAGAAGGTAGTTCAATATATTAGATACAATGTTCACGTAGACCACGTTTGGAATAGGTTACTAAAAATAGGTCACACAAAAATATGTGACAGAAGTGTCCTTTGAGGACTAAAACACAATATAGAGTTTGAAAAGGGTTTTAACATATCAAAACTCCAAATTTTGTGCTTATTTTTGGTGGGTAGTTATATATACATGTTATCTACAACCTTTTATGTTTTGTCCAATGCTCGGATCGCATTGTAAACTAGGTTTGTTAGGTCGAAATTGTTGACTGGTCGAAAAACGACACACTTTAGTAAAATTACAATATCTCGAGTACTACTTACTCTAATGGGTAGAAATTAATTTTGGATGAAAGATAACACAAAATATAAATTTGGACATAAATAACATGCTTAGATCAATTTTCTATGTTGAGTTATGGAGTTCTAAATTTCAGGACAGAAACATCAATGTTTTCAAAAATCATGCCCGCTTATGTTCAAAGCTCCTATTTATGATATGTCAAGATTTTGTTCCATTTCTTTGCATGCTTGTGTTTTAAGCATGAATATCAAGATTCTAGCACATTTCTAAGTCATCAAACTCAAAATAACAACACACAAACATATCTCATATTATTCAAGAACACAACAGCCCCTTTTTCTCAACTACGACGCCTTTATGGTTTGTTTTTTATTCTCGATTTTTAAGGTGTTTAAAGAGATGAGTTGAGAGATATTTTGAGTGATATTGGACATAAGGTTTAGGGATTTCACTTACTTGTTTGAGGGCTCAAAGGATGGTATGATAGATGGACTTAGCTTTAAAACTAAATACATCTCCTTGGTTTCTCATTTCTTTCTTTCTTCTTCTCCCTCCTTTCTCTATCAAACTTGTAGAACACTTCAAGAATCACTCAATCTAGTTTCTCTCCTCTCTTGGCCGACAATAATGAAGGAGAGAAGAGGGTGTGTGGCTTGATTTATATAAGGAACGACTATGGAGCACAAAAATTAAATTTAAGTACTTTTTTCTCATTTTTCCTTCCACTTCACATGGGTTGAAATGACATGGTTCAAGTCTTGAGGGAGACATATCATATCAAGGGAAGGGAATTCCATTGGGGGTCAGTTTGGGGGACAAAATTCAATCAATCATGGGGTTTAACCTTGGTTTGCGTGCTTGTTGGTGTAAAAAAATACTTTAAAAGTTAATTTGGTGTATCTTTTTGGTGTTTTTTTCTACTGAAACTTATTATTTTAGTATGTTTATTATAAATTTAGTATTTTCATGAATTATCGTAATTTTCATGACAATTGATTAAATGGATATCGTCCTTGAAGTCAAATTAAGCTAGTTTGACAGTATATGGCCTTTTTACTTATTTTATTGTGTATGAATTTCAATAATAATTTATTTGCTTTTGTTAACCTATAATATCATATTATTATGTATTTTACTTGTTGAATAAGTGTTGAATCATCATAATACTTGATTTAATACATTTCTCATCTTTTTAAGCTTAAGAGAAATTAAAAAGCTATTTTTTAGCACAACTTCCAAGGTGGTCGGCCACTAAGGGGTCATTTTTTCTGTTATTTTATTATTTTCTATTTAATTGTACTTAAATCCTTAATTTAGGATATCCATGTGTCTAAATTTGTATTTTTAAGACTTTTTACTGCACTTGGGGTAAAACGGTTATTTTACCCTTATTATAAGAAGTATTGATTTTTAATTCATTATTTGATGATAATTACTTAATTTAGAATACTGGGAGACTCTATGGGTATTAAGATTTTGTTACCTGAGTTTTGGATCTTTTTAGGGTTTTCGTGTTGGACTTAAAGTTTTCGACTCGAGTTAGGATTTTGAACCTTTTCTATACTCTATGGTCTCGTGGACTATCTGTCACTAATACTAGGGTTCGACCAGGGTCGTTATAGCTAGGGGTCGAGTGGAGGCTACTAGGGAGTTCCCGAACAGGATCTTCAGTTATCTAGTGACGCCTGATAAGCTCAGTGCCTTCCTTTTGGGCCCCTCAGTTCCTAGTGAGCTCAACTTACCTTACTTTTTACTTTTTTCATTCTTATCGTCACTTATCACGACCTAATTTTAAGTTCTAACATATTATTTCTTTGTGTGCCTACCTTCCAAGTATGTCGAAGAAGGTGGATAAGGCCCTAATGGCTAAAATACGCTCTCGGGCCACTGGTGAGGTTGAGGCTCCCTTACTGAAGAAACCTTGGCTCTTGGTCAAGCGGTAGAACCCGCCCTCCCAGGCTCTGCATGACTCGTCCACTTCTTCAGAGAAGCTGGACGTAGATGTCGAGACCTCTTTAGTTCTTGAGGACTCTTAGGGTTCACATGAAGGGGTTCCCATTTAGTCGGCTTCCATCCTGATATTAGTCCTGCCATCTTCCTCATCCTTCCCTCCGAAGGATCTTTTAAACAACTTTGATGTGGCTCATGCAAAGATGCAGTAGTTCATGGGCGACGGTGTGGAGGCCTTGAGCTCAGCTTCTATTAGCCAAGTTGCTCAGGACCGCCTGATGGACCTTACCCGAGTATGTAACTTGTTGCCTTCTTCTTTTATTTCTGTTATATACACCTCATGGTGTTCTTTCTTTTTCTTTCTCTCCCTTTCTTCTTTTTTTAGGTTTATGTTCGTTTAGTCCTCCTATCCCATCGCTACCATCAATGGGAGGCTAACGCCGCTCATCTTAAAGCTATAAAAGAGGAGCAGGATCGACACACCAAGAGCCTGTAAGGCTTGAGGAGAGAGCTGATCGAGTAGCTTTCTGAAAAGGATGCAAAGCTAAAGGAGCTGGGGTAGAAACTGTCTCAAGCCGAGTCGAAGGCCGCTAACTTGGAGGTTAAGTTTGTTGCGGCGAAAATGTTAGAGGAGACGAGCAACGCTAGAGTGTTAGAGTTATTAGCTCAGCTTGGTGTGGCAAAGGGAGGTGCAATTGAACGCTATAGGGCCTCTAAAGAGTTTGCATTTGAAGTAGCCGAATACTACCTAAGCAGCGCTGAGGGGATGAAGACTCAAGGCAACCTTCCTAAAGGAGCTTAACCATGGAACTCTCGATAAGTCTCAACCAATTTTTGCAAGCGAACTTTTAACGCCAGAAGACGAAAAAGATTACTTTGATAATCTGTCAGAGTACAAGAATGCCTTTGCGTGGATGTACAAAGAAATTCTTGGACTGAGTCTAAGGGTGGCTATCCATTGCCTTAGGATTCGACATGGCACCCGACCAGTAAAACAAGCCTATAAGTGTATTTGACTTGATCGCATTCCAAAAGTTGAAGAAGAAGTCAACAAACTAATCGAAGCAGAGTTCATTCGCAACGTAAAGTATCTGATGCAACGACCCGATATAGTCCCCAGTTGTAACAACCCAGTTGATAACGATCCGTGTAAAGACCCTACTCGAACCTTAGTATAAGTGACGGATAGTCACGAGACCATAGAATATAGAAGAAGTTCAGAGCCTTAACTCGAATCGAAAACCCTAAGTTCGGCCCGAAAACCCCAACAAAGTTCAAAACTCAGGCAGCAAAATCTTAACGCCCGGAGAGTCTCCCAACATTCTAAATGAAGTAAATATCATGAAATAATGAGTTAAAAACAAAAAATCGTTACAAATAGGGTAAAATAACCATTTTGCCCATAGTAGAATAAAAAGTCTTAAAAACTTAAATTTTGACACATGGATACCCTAAATCAAGAATTTAAGTACAATTAAGTAATAAAAGACAAAATAACATCAGAAATACCAATAATACTCCTTAGTGGCCGAACACCTTGGGAAGTGTGTTAAAACGTGACTTTTTGCTTTCTTTTTATCTTAAAATGATGAGAAAAGTAATAAATTAAGCATTATGATGATTCAATACTTATTGAACAAGTAATATACATAATAATATAGTGTTATAGGTCAACAAAAGTAAACAAATCAATATTATCATACACAATAAAATAAGTTAAAAAGTCATGTATTACCCAAATAGCTTAATTTGACATAAAAGATTACATCTATTTAATCAATTGCTATAAAAACTATGCTAATAGATGAAAATACTATATTTTTCATAAAAATACTAAAATAATAGGTTTTAGTAGAAAAAGACACAAAAATATACATCAAATTAATTTTTAATGCATTTTCTTGCACAAAAGGGTACAAAAATCAATACAAAACCTTTTGATTGATGTAAGGTCAAGTTTTTGTCTCCCAAACTAATCCCTAGCAGTATTTAGCTTCCCCAAATTTGATTTTGTTCCCTTAAAACCATCACCATGTCAAATCAACCCATGCGATTTGGAAGAAGAAAGGACTAAAAATTTAATTTTTGATTCCCTAGTCTTTCCCTTTATAAACCAAGCCAAGCACCACTTTCCCCCTTCATTATTTTTGTCCAAGAGAGGAGAGAGACCAGATTTGAGTGTTCTTGAGGTGTTCCACAAGTTTGAGAGAGAAAGGAGGGAGAAGAAAAGAAGAAAGAAGAAAGAAGAAAGGAAAGAGAAATCAAGGAAATGAGTTTTTCTTAAGCTAAGTCCTTTCATGCCACCATCTCTTGAGCCCTAAAATCAGTAAGTAAAACCTCTAAATTTTGTGTCTAATATCCCTCAAGATATCCCCCAAAACATCCCTTTAAGCACTCTAAGAATTGAGAACCGAAAATAAATTGAAAAGCCGTCGTAGTTGGAAATTTGGGACTGTTATGTTTATGGGTTATATGAGATGTTGTTGTGTATTATTATCTTTGAGTTTGATGACCTATAAGTGTTTTGGACCCTTGATATTATTGTCTAAAATACAAGCATGCCAAGAAATGAAACAAAAACGTGACATAACATAAGTTGAAGACTTTGACCCTAAGAGACTTGATTTTTGAGAACTTAGAAGTTTCTGCCCTGAACTTTGGAACGCCATAACTAAATGTAGAAAATTGATCTAAGCATGTTATTTAAATCCAGATTTAGCGTTTTGTGTTATCTTTCATTCAAAATTGGTTTCAACTCATTTTCATATGTAGAACTCGAGATATTGCAAATTTATCAAACTGTGTCATTTTTTGACTAGTCAACACTATCGACTAAGAAACTCAAATTTAAAATGAGATCCGAACTTTGGTCAAAACATGAAAGTTGTAGATAACATGTATATCTATCTACCCACCACATATAAGCATCAAATATTGAGTTTTGATAGGTCAAAATCCCTTTTAAAATCTCTGTTGAGTTTCAGCATTTAAAGGACACTTATGTCATATATTTTTGTGTAGTCCCAAACCCCTATTTTTAATGACCTATTCTAAATGTGGTCTACATGAACATTGTAGATAACAGATGAAAGTATTTTCTACCTAAAAAGAAGATCTTAAAACCTCAGGATAATACCGCAAAATCGCTTCAAACCCTCTGTCCAAAACTAGCTTTGCTCGATTTTGGTGGGAGACAGGACCTATTTTCAAAAATGGCCAAAAAGTATAACTTGTTGCAAACAATTACCTTTAGAGCTAAACATGAAACTTGTAGGGAACTTGTTGATCTAGAACATAGTAAAAGATGAGCTCAATTGGACTTGATATGATACCCCAAAACTGAGACCAACAGCAGCATATTTTTGGTAAAATCTTAAAAAAAGTGCTGAACCGTTTTTGCTTATGATATTTTGTTCACCCTTTTACCTTAGGTTTTGGCCTTTGTGTTAAATATGAGAGTTGTAAAAAATATTTTTATCTAAATGGTGTATAAAAATCATAGTTTGATTCCAAGTCTGGATACCCCAAAATTTTGTCAGCTCTTTTAATTTAATACTTCATATTTGGTCTTAAGGTTGCTAAGTGTGATTTGAGTATCCTTTATTGTGAGACCTAAGTTTTATATGATGATTAGTTGACTAGTGCTTATTTGTGAATATATGATGATTAGAACGCATGCCATTGTTAGTTGTGTTTCAGAATATAAGTTATTATACCATGAGCATTATGATTGTGGCACTAGAGGCATCTTGTGGGTTACCCCCTTATATGTTATAAATTGCCTCTTGATATGGTTGATGTGGGGGTGTTGACAATGGGCCATATGCGTCTCGAGCCGTGTTACGCCTTGAGCCGTATCACGTCTTGAGTCGAACTACTGCTGTACGCTATAGTGATTGGGAATGCTGATGTATGGGAACCTAACGTACGAGAACGTAATGGTACTATTCAAATTGTTGTGTCAAGTATGAATAACTTTGGGCCTTGTATGTCTTGAGCTGTGTTACGTCCAGAGCCGTATCACGTCTTGAGTCGAACTGCCGCTATACGCCGTAGTGATCGGGAACGCTGATATACGGGAACCTAACGTACGAGAACATAATGGTGTCACTCAGATTATTGTATTGGATATGATAACTTTGGGTCATGTATGTCTTGAGCCGTGTTACGCCTTGAGCCGAATTGCCACTATACGCCGTAGTAATCGGGAATACTAATGTCCGAGAACCTAACATATAGGAACATAATGGGGTCACTCGAATTATTGTATTGGATATGATAACTTTGGGCCATGTATGTCTTGAGCCGTGTTACGTCATGAGCCGTATCACGTCTTGAGCCGAACTGCCATTATACGCTGTAGTGATCGGGAACGCTGATGTACGGGAACCTAATGTACGGGAACATAATGGTGTCATTCAGATTATTGTATTGAGGTTGTCGTTCTTGATTCTAAGTCTAGGGCGTCCTGGTAGCCATTTTCGAAAATATTTTGGGTTGAATTCCACTTGTGCACCCTGGGCGTGTCCTCAGTGTTTAAAATGATTTATGGATATTGTTAAGCACTATGGGTTCGTCGCTAGCATTCTGATTTGATGATTTAGACTTTGGGTTGATGCCAAACGCGCATTCTTGTTCTTAAGGTGGGTTTTATGCGCATAAAATTTTGGCTAGGATTTGGAATAAGGTTGTTATTGGCCACCCCATGCCGATGCCATTGAGTAAAATAGCTGTGGCATGACGCTCGGTGAAGTGGTTACTATTCGCAAGGAGGCGAGAAGAGATTTGGTGATTAGAGTCCCATCAAGTATACTCTTGTGATTTTCGGTGTGGAATCCCAGTTATAATCTGGGTGCATATTAGGATGGGTATCTGCATTTCATACACGGCATCTCATATGCACATGTTTATTGACTTATCTCCTATCCTGTCATAAATTTGTTTCTCTCCTTGACTATAAACTGTACTGGTGTTATATGATATGTGTTGTGGTAAATTTTGTGCCGTGAGATTAATTAGAAGGTTTGAGTGTTTTGCTTCTAGGCCTTGACTTAGCGCATTCGAGCCACAGGTGTGGAGGAGTTCTTGGAGGAAGTCATCCCAGAGGGAGAAGAAGAGTTTGAAGAACCGGGTGAGTTCCAAGAGCACGTGGAATTCGCTGATGCATTTTGAGGAGTCGAGACCTCTGCTTTTGTTCTCATTCAATTTTCTCGTGCTCAGTGTAATTCTTGAAATTTCTTGGTGAAACTATAATAGTTATGTAATTTTGAACGGTTCAGAATTGCGTTATGATATAATAATTAATGTTTGTAAATATGAATGAACGGCTAGAATATCACTTTATTTATATTTATGTATGTCCCGACGTGCCCGGGGGACGGGGCGTCACATATGCGGTGGATTTCAAGTATGATCCTTGTGGTGAAGAAGGATGGACAAATTCGCATATGTGTCGACTTTTGGAATTTAAATGACATATGCCCTAAAAATGACTTTCCTCTTCCCATCATGGAATTGATGATTGATGCGACCACTAGCCACAAGGCATTGTCTTTCATGGACGGGTGCTTAGGATATAATCAAATACGAATGGCTCTAAATAACGAAGATGCTACTGTCTTTTGTACTACAAAGGGTATATACTACTTCAAAGTTATGCCTTTTGGTCTTAAGAATGCCGGTGCCACTTACCAACATGTAATGAAGAAAAATTATGATGATATGTTTCACAAGATAGTTAAGTGCTATGTGAACGATCTGGTTGTTAAGATTAAGAAAAGGAAGGAGCACTTGCAAGCTCTTCCCATAGTATTAGATTGATTGAGAAGTTATGACTTGAAGATGAATCCTTTTGAATGTTCTTTCGGAGTCATGTTTGGAAATTTTCTTGGGTTTATTGTTCGGCACTAAGGCATCAAGATTGATCAGTCCAAAATTGATGCCATAGAAAAGATGCTACCACCAAATAACCTAAAGGATCTCAGAAGCCTCCAAGGTCACTTGACATGAATTTATCTCAAATTTATTAAGGCATTGCCAACCCTTCAGTCGACTAATGAAGAAGAACATGTGAATTATTACTTGTTCTCTCTCAAGTGGGAAAGTTTGAGAAGAACTGGGAATGCCGTCAAGGAAGGTTCGAACATGAATCTAATCTGTCAAAGGAACTATAGGATTAGCGGTTAAAGACATATCAAGAGGAATATGCTTCCAGCATCAGTCACTGTTATCCTCAGTACTTTGGCAATCCTCTCCGTTTGTCACCATCTTTGACTGTAAAGGAAGACGAACACCGGCCAACCAAAAATAATAAGAAACTGTATGTGCAATCTTGAATGACATCTGAAATTGCAGTAAATTCTTGAGAAGCATGGTGAAAAGAAGTACTTGAATCACTTGATTTTGTCGTATACCTTCTAACTTTCGCACGATCATTCTTTAGAGAAATCAGACGTGTATTCTTACCTTGAGTTTCCGTGTTCCTAGAAAAGAGATCACGATACACCTTGTTCCACCACTCAACATAGGCCTTGGTGACGGAGAATTCTCTAGTATTAGCGCGATCTGGCAGCAACACTTTAGACTCAGTGTAATATCGCAAACAAGAACACTAATAAGTAATGACGTATTCAATAGAGCCATCACGAATGTCCTTTTGTAACCTTCTAGGAATGTTATGATGAAAGCCAAACTGTCAACTGAATCTATGAGGAGTATAAGGCTCAATGATGACATGCCAACCATGCCTTAAGGTCAAATAGTTGGTTCAGAGACTGAAAAAGTACTCAAAGTCAGGAAAAAATATTTGCTTGTTGTCAATCATCCATTCTCGTTCTGATCGTTTCATGGTTAGATGATGTAAAACTACCCCTTTGCAAGATTTAAATATTTCTTGTGCTTTCAATTCCTCAAAATGTCTAGCTCCTCCTTCTAAATACCGAGTCATCAAAGGTTGGTCTAGTTTGGTTGGGGTGCAGAAATGGGTCCGAAAGTATTCAACTATCCAACCATAAAAATAATGAAAACGGAATATGACATTGCTATTCCCAGGGTGAGGGGAATAAACAATATCATTTAACCCTCTATAAATGCAGGCAAGGACAAGAATTTTCAGGCAGAATTTGTTGCCATTAGCCATTATGCTAGTAATTTTAAATACACCAGAATGCATCAAAGTAACATTTTCAAGAGGAATGATGAACTTGCACAACCACGTAGCAGGAAAGGCAACAGAATAAGTCTTCTCCCACGTCTCAGGTTCCACTCCAAGGGTGACAAAAAATCCTCTTCCGCTGTCGTTCAAGGAGAAGTCCGACCAAGGATCCCTAAGGGATTGTACGTCTCTTTTGGTTATTGTATTTTGTTCTTAACCTTTTTTCTTGAGGGTTTTCCATGCTTTAATTTTTCCCTAAATCAATAACTGACACAATCATAAATCTTCATTGAAGGCTCTCTTCTAGCCCCACGAGAAAGACGATGGAAAGCCAAAAAGAGATACTAGCAAGTGAGTGGAAGCTCAGAGTTGGCATCACGACAGTTGTTGATTTCGGTAGCACAAGGGATAACCTCATCATAGAACATCCCATCAAAAGGGAGCCCTCTAATCTCTCACAAATCCCATAAAGAAATTAAAATCTCTCCGAGAGAAGTATGCAACGAATTTGTCACAATGCTCCAACGCTCCAAGAATGGACAAAGTATACCGTAGTACCAATCATAAGTGAAAATAGACGTAAAAATGGCGTCATATATTTTTCAGCCTCTGAGTGACTGGCTGTTTTAGCTCAGGATATCTATTGTCCATTCTTAGTACCCTTTGATATACGAGAGCTTTGTGAGAAGTCTCCATTCTTAGTACCCTGAAATCTCTATGATATTTGTGAGAAGTCTCCCCAAAATTGAAAAGTTCGCAGTGGATATCTTTCGACCATTGAGAATGGTGAAGAGAATTGTCTAGCTGCGGAACATGCAGCTTATAACGGCCAATAAGCGACTGGTTGACAACCAATATAGTTCATTCTTCAACAAGCTAATCTAAAGTTCTTTTCTTCTTCGCCGATGATAAAATATGATGTGAGGCTCATGCCATTTTTCCAAGTTGGCATAGACAGCAAGACGTGGCCAGAAGCTTTACTAGTGATAGTGTGCGCAGAAGTGGAGAGACTCTCATTTTATTTTTTTTAAGTTGCCACCAACAACGAGATGCAGCCAAAACTTCACCAATGATGTTATGCGCAGAAGTGGATTCTCATATCATTTTTTTAAGTTGCTATTGAAGACGAGATGCGGCCAAAGCTTCACTAGTGACACTTTGTACAGAAGTGGAGACACCCTCATGTAAAGGGTGTCAATAAAGTAAAGTGCATACCAGACCATCGGTCAGTGGACAAAAAAAATGCATTGTGAGACCCTAACCCATTTTCTTTTTTTGGCGTTTTTTGATGCGCATTTCGTATTTTTGTGATAGCATGTTTTTATATGTTTTTGATGCATGTTCAGGGTTAAATATACATGCGGGGTTGGTTCCCAGGGCCGTGGGACGTTGTGGTGCGAATTTTAAAAATAAAAAAAAGAAGAAGATATTTTGAAGGGTTATAAATATCTGGAGTTTGATATTTTCAAAAAATATTTTCAAAACTTTTGAAGTAAGTTTTTCTTTCCTCTCTGCCTTTTCTCTAACTTCTCGGGGGTCTGGGGCTCGATTTTCGATGATCAGACTGTCGATCCTTGTTATTGGCATCGTGGTCTACGCATCCATCCGGACAGAATTCTCTTTCGACGAAGCTCAGTTTTACACGTGGTTTAAGACGTTGAGTTTTTAACTCATTGTGATAGAATCCTAGACTCTCATGTCTTATAAGGGTGCTACGTGTAGTCATGTGTGTTTTTAACGGTTAGATTACTGTAGATCTGATTTTATGTTCAAGTTGAGTTTTTGGGTTAAAACTCATTTTTAGTTGATTTCGATGCACGAAATTGAGTGGATGTCCGAGGGTGTTAGACGGAGGTTTTGAGGCGTCAAATTGAGGTTTTGAAGGCTGAAAATAGTGTTCGAAAACTATTCTCACTTCGGTTTAGTCGACTGGACCGTGAGGGTCAGTCAAATGGATCTTGATTCTTGAGGTTCGGTTGACTGAACCGTGGGGTCAGTTGACTGGATAGAGCTTTTTGGACATTTTTTGCGAGATTCCAATGTGTTGTTTGGGTCACCTGGGGGTTGGGGTCCAATCAACTGAACCTGGGCAGTTTTGTGTTTGTGGTTTGGTGGTTTGTTTCTTGGTTTTCGATTTGGTTTTCCATGGTATTCAATTGATTGATTATGGGATTAGTTAATTGAATTACGGTTGGATTCTTTTTGGGGTTCGGTTGGTCGAGTTATGGTTTCGGGGGTCGTGTAGTGGCCTTAGGTGTTTGTTTAAGTGTCGTCCTCGGGTGACGTGCATGGTTAGACGTGGGTTTGTGAAAATTGAGGTTTCATGGTTTTGGGGTTGGCCTTCGGGCTAAGCTTAGTTTTGTAGTTGGTTTTCCAATGTGTGGACAGGTCGTTCGGGTTAACGGACGACGGGTGCGTGACGTGGGATGTCGTGTCGGGTTATATGGCGGGTGGCATCATGATGTGAAGGTATATGTAGTTATGTGCATTTGTAACTTTAGTTTATTTTTGTATGGATTACATAAGGAAATTACGTGGTTTATGCTTTATAAGCATGTATATGTGGGCTCTAAGGAGCGGATTCATGTGGTGTGTGTTTCACAGGTTGCATGCGCGAGTTGCATGTGTTGAGTTGCATGTGTGGCATGCGTTAGATGGGATTGAGATCATTCGGTGAAAGTCTGAGAAATGTAGATGGGACAGTGGTCCTTCGGTGAAAGCCCGAGAAGATCCTTGTGTTGTGTTCGCAGAGTAGGTTCGCTACGATCCCTCGGGTTAATCCCCGCAAACGTGGTATTGGATGCTCTTCCATCGGTCGTAAAAATCCGTAAAGGGATTCGGTTGCCTCCGTGAATGGCGTCGTTGTTGTAACCCGTATAGAACTTTCCATTACCGACAGACCTTAAGTGGTGACTAGGGTAATGAGCAAAAGTCTATAGTTGTTACCTTTGTGTGTGTTTTTATTATTATTTCTTAACTATGGCATGATATCTGTTAGGATGATATGCATAGTTTTAAGGATAAAAATGAGGTCCTGAAGAGATATGTATTGGGTGTGTTGCTCATAGTGTGTTGGGCGTAGTGCGTGGATTGCATGAGCAGTTTGTTGGGGCTTGTGAGCCAGTTTAGATATGTATTCATGTGTTACATATATATCTGTTATCTTTGAGGCTCGTGCGAGCCGTGTTTTCAAATTATTTTAAGGCTTGAAAGAGAGTCTAAAACTGCACCTCGTTTTCCTAGCATGTTTAGCTTATATTGCATGTGCTGTCTAGTTTCTGCTGAGCTTTTGCTCACGATGTGGGATTTAAAATATTTTTCAGGTATCGATCACACAGATTGATCCGGTGGGAGCAAAAAGCTTCAGTAAAGGAATATACTGGTGGGAGCAAAAAGTTACAGTAAAGGAATATTGAATGGTGTGCCTTGTTTGGTATGCATTGAACACATGTGATCACATCATTGTTTCATGCAACTTATTAGTAGAAGATAATAAGCATTGCAAGACAACCAATAGATGACAAGTAGTATGTACCCTTGGAATATGTGAAAAGCTTTTATTTGCTCCGAAGTTACCACTGGTAATTGATATTAGTAATTGAATAGGCGACAATATTTAGAGAAATCAGGGTGGCGCTGCTTTAACGATGTGTGCTATGGGTGTTCCTTTGGGCTTGAATATATATCATAGTGGGTAATTATTTTTGAATCAAGAAACCCCAGTATTACGTGTTGTTTAAAGAAAACTAGCCAGTTTTATTACATCAAACAAGGAAAATTATATGTGCTGCCTTTTTAGTGGATATCTTTCCAATTTAAAAGAAAAGTTCACGATTGATGACCTGGTCAATGCAGAGTAATTATTTAGTGCTTTCGAAGTTTCATATGGCAAGTTCACGTGGTGCTCCCATTCAATATGGTAACGATAAATTTTATGGTAGGAATATGATGACTCATATTTGTTGGGTGGTTAGGAGACAAAAAGTGGCTCATAATGTATGTTACGATTATTTATTTATCGAAAGTACCACGTGGCATCGCCTACAAGGTACTCCGAGAGTATTTAATAATTTTTCCGTTAATGAAACAAAAAAGGGTCGATATGTTTATATTTATCACCACATTCAAGATATTTCAAGTCTTGATGTAAACGCTAGCAAGCAAGCATTAACCCTAATTTTGAAGAGGGGGCAATTTGTATTCACTAAAATTTTAACGCGGTATAATTACTGTTTAATTGATGGTGATTGATAAAATTTTATGATTATATTAAGGTTAAAGTTCACAAAAAAGTGGGTCCACATTAAATTATTAGGTTTGACCCATTTTAAGATATGGATTTCATCAGCACCAAAAAAAGAGAGTTGATCAATTCATTAATTTGGCCTACAGGCACGGACCCACAATAACTTGTGTCAAAGTTAAATTCAAAATATCATAGAGGGAATCTAAATTCAGATTTGATTTGTCTCCATGAAAAGAATATTCATTTCTTTCTATTGAGGAAAATCTTCTTTGTGGTAAATTTTGACACCAATTTCTTGTGGTTTATAAACTTTTTTTTCTTCGATTATAGGATACTGTTTTTTCATTGATGGTGACCATGCTCTTGATCTAGCACTTGCCGAACCTATTGGAGTAAATACTTAAAATTTGCTTCTTTCACAGCCAGATTGTGATGAACAAGCTTTTAGCCATGTGGATACTCTAATACGAAGTGGTTCAGTTGTTGTTGTTGTGGTAGACAATGTAAGTGCAGTTTATCGTAGATCAAGTTAGACATTGTAAGTGCAGTTTACCTCATGAGTTACTTTCATAGTTTTTCTTTTGTTTATGTTTGGGTCTCCTTATTGTTCTTCCTAATTACCAGATATGTTACATAGTTAGAAACTACAGAGCTTTACTACCCACTATATTAATATGGATGTCGTCTTTTAGTGATATTGGGGAATATTTTAGAATTTTGTTGCTTCGTGTCGTACCGTACCAAAAATATTTATTTAAAATCTTATTTTAACTACTAATCCGTATGATAGTGGCTAACGTCTAGATATTACCCATAGGGAACTAGTGCGAATATGATTTATTCATTAGAATATTTTATTAACGATTTTTCTTAAGAAAAAAGAGTTTGATTTGGATTATAATTCTAATTAAACTAAAAAAACTAAGAAATTGGAATTTAGAATTCGAGTGGGAAAGAAGTTTCTAAGGGTGAGAATCTTTCCTAGCTAGTAGTTCTTAGTTTCATTCAAACTCTAGTTTATCTGTATTTGATTCAATTCAATCATATCGCGACTACAAGGCCGATTAGGATTATCAAGAGTATAAACTCGAATCCAAACCTGGCATACTCTATCTAAGCTTTTGGCACGGATTTTCCAGAGCTCGATCCGTCCTAACAAAGTGCAGAATATCTCACGTTTGAATATTGAGACGCAGATATTTAAAGTAAAAACTTGTTGAACAAAAGTCAACGTCTCAAATCACACAACGAATTGAATCCAAAAGAAAGGATAAACAATCGAGTTTGAATTACTCTTAAAAATGCTGACTAGGGATTCATCATCCCTTAATAACAGAAAAAGCTTAGCCTCTCATATTGCGGCTAGAAAGCATGAAAAGTTGAAGTAAAATAGAGCTTCGAGCCTCCGTCTTCGACTTTTTGATAGGTCTCGAGCCTTCTAGATTGGTCTCCTTGCTTCCCTCGCCCCTTTGCCTTCAAGAATTAGATATATTTGTTTGAGGAGCCCTGGCCACCTATTTATAGGTGTGAAGTTTGGCCAGAATTGCAGTGTTGGAATAGAACACTGACTGTGCGCCCCGTCTAGACGCTACTTATTACGTTCGGACCGTTTGAGGTTTCGTCTCGACACTAGTGGATTCCGCCCGGACGCAATTCATTATGTTAAGGTTTTGACCGGACTTTGGTTGATGCTCGTCTGGACATTTTCTTCCCTGTAGCTTTTTCGTCCTGACGCGGACAAAGTCCGTTAAGACGCAATTCTTTCTAGACCACTTTCATCTGGATGCGGATACAGTCCGTCTAGGCGCAACTTCTGGCAAAATTCCCTTTATATCCCTTATCTCGTTTTTGTCCCGTTTTACATTCGTTTTTCCTTTAAGCCCCTCTCTTTGATGCTGTTGACAAAAATACTACAAAATAAATTATTAAATACAAAATTGAGGATTAACATAGTGTATTTTGCGAAATAGGATCGACACTTTTATATACCGATCACACCCGTAACCTACACTTTGCTAGTCCTCGAGAAAAGAAAAGAAAATCCTATCCGGTTACCCCACAAATATTTTTGTTATGAGAAGATCAAAATAACTAACTATAAAAATACTACCGCCGACATTGAATTCATACATCATCTTGGCTAACTACTATTTTCACAAAATTTTCTCTACAAAAATTGGACCTAGCGTGTTTTTGTTTGACTCGGCCATTTAAATTAGTCTCATGCCTCAGAATACTTAAAGTGCGAATCTCTATCAAAATTATATCTCGACTTTAATCATCATTAGTATTCACTCACAATAAATCACTCAGAAACTTACTTATGTATGTGCACTCATGTAATATACGACAGAAGTAATGTATATGCAAATCAAACAATTATACCCGCATACTTTAAGACTCGAAAAGAAGTGAACAAGTAAGAACGACTCATAATCTCATGATTAGAATGCCAAGTATTGAGAAAATTTGCTGCAAATCTTATTTTTCGTTTTCATTCAATTATTCATGTGCATCAGATGATGTTTCACTTAGGATCAATTAGGTCTTTATTTTTTGTTACAACTTTAGGTGAGGATAAAGTGTATATGGGCTAGGATAGAAATCACAATGTCTTAGAACAAGTCGTTATGTAGCCAATATGCATACCTATATTCTTTCATGCTCTTACATTTATCTATTCCAAAGCTCAAAATTTAAATACTTTTTTTTTCTTCTGTAACCCATTCGATATACACACTTGAACAATCAATTGTGTTGCTGGACTATGTTTTTATCCAACTCATTTGCACTCTTGAATCCTCTTTGATTTTTAATTTTATAAACTCATCATTGCCATTCCTTGTTCACAAGACATATTAGGTATTCACAGGAGGAAAAATAAGGAAAATGCTTAAATGTAAGAGACTTCAAAAGGGGAACTAGGGTCAATTAATAATCAAATATACAAACAGATTCAAAGATAGAAAGATGGCATAAAATCCTTTCCCAAACTTAACAAAATCTTTTCCATGGTCCTTATTTTTAGAAAATTTTAAAATTCAACTCACATAAGATTTCTCAACTTTTAGCCAACAAAAATGAATATCAAGATTATACAACGAACATTGCATGTTGAATAACAAATATGAGTAAATGTATTAACAATTCTCTCAAAAAGGTTCAAATTTTCAAAGACTCACATGGTAAAGTCTCTACCTTGTTGTTTTTCAAGTTATTCTTACTCCAAATGTTTATTAGCATGTAACCAATTTTAACAACCAAGTGTGCAACGCCAGATTATGCCAAGTGTTCAATTCCGTGATTTATTTCTTGCAAAAACAGTAGTAGGCTAAGAATACTATATTCATTTTTTATCCGGGGTGTTAAATTTACAATTTAGATTTTTTAACCTTCTCAAAATTTTCTTTTTCTATTTTATTTTCACAATTTTTCCATTTTTTAAACACATTTTATAACACATTTTGGCATATTGCACAATAACACCCCCCAACTTTTCCATTTTTTAAACACATTTTATAACACATTTTGGCATATTGCACAATAACACCCCCCAACTTGATTATTGCACTGTCCGCAGTGTGAAAAAAAATAAGAAAGAGAAAAAAGAATGTATCGTGCAATAAAGAAATTGCTAAAAATAATACTTATAATAAAAACTCATACATCCAAACAACAAAAAGTAGTGCAAATATAGACAGGTAAAAGAAAAGAAATTGCATATTTTATTGAGAGCCAACTGTGTATTTATTACATGAAGAGAAAAAAAAAGAAAAAGAAAAAGAATGCATAAGAAAAATGCTTGAAGAGCCTACGAACTGTCGAACTATTGTGGGTAACAGGGAAAAAAATATAAATCTTGAAAGAAAAAAGATAAAAAACAAAAGAAAGAAAAGCATCAAAACGGAGAAATATTCACCATATTCCTTAAGGGGGTATCGTCAATCCCGATCTTTCGAGATGTAGATTCCGTCAATAATTAATATTTACCATATAAATAAAATCGCTATCCAATTTACCGGGAATATAGACTCATATAAGATCGCACCTTCTAATGAATCAAAATAACAAATACTAAATATATGCAAATCAATAATTATTTCAAGATGAAGAGTATAAGCACTATTCATAATAACTTTGGGATGTGAATAAATTTATATATAGCCAGTATAAAATTAATTACCCCCATGTTTCTCGTTCAATACATAGAAAGTATACTAGCACAGAGAGTCGGAACAATAGATAACGCTATTATCTGTTCACTGTAACGAAGACAAGCCTACTAAAACTCTACGCTATAATCGTACTAATGGTTTGTCTATTTCTATCTAAAATGTGAATATATAACTTATATTCTGTAAGAACCTAAATTCTGATCTTCCGTGTGCAAGTTGTACCATACACACCAGATTAAATACTGTACAGAATAAAAGGCATCCATACGTAACATTAAAGAAATAATTTACATACATTGCTCCTTAATATTCTCATAAAATAAAATTAAATACTAAAAATATGATTTTTAGTATACCAACCCTATCAATCTTCTACATGTACTCAAAATTATGCTGCCATATATCTGACTCCCATGTGCTCTACACAACTATCAAAAATCTTAGCTGGAAAGTTATTCGCAAGAGGAATTGCAAGGTTGTCTTCTGGTGCAGTCTTGGTCACAGCAACGTCACCTATTTGTATAATTTCTCGTATTATGTGATACTTACGCTCAATGTGCTTTTTTTTCTTGTGAACTCTTGGCTCTTTCGAGTTTGCAATCGCTTCGGTATTGTTATAATAAAGTGTAATAGCCGACTGAACTGAAGGGACCACCTTTAGATCCAACAGGAAGTTCATGAGCCAAATGGCCTCCTTGGCTGCTTTAGAAGCTGCCACGTACTCGGCCTGCATGGTGGAATCAGCAATGCAGGACTGCTTGAAACTCCTCCAACTTATAGTTACAACTCCTAAGGTAAACACATATCCTAGATAGATTTATGAGAATTCTTGTCTAGCTAAAAATCTAAATCTATGTACTCCAAAGGTACTGGACTGTTTACCTGATAAACCAACATATAATCCTTAGTCGTTTCAGGTACTTGATTATATTTTTTACCGCAGTCCAATACTCCTGTCCTGGATTAGATTGATATCTGCTAACCATGCCAACAGCAAAGCAGATGTCGGGTCTAGTGCAAAACATAGCATACATGAGGCTTTCTATTGCTGAAGCATAAGGAACCTTCTTTATCTTCTCTATATCATCAGATGTCTTAGGACACTGATCCTTGGATAGAGTGATTCCATACCGAAAAAGGGAGAAACCTTTTCTAGGAATTCTGCATGCTAAAACGAGAAAAGATATCATCGATATACTTTATTTATGATAAGCCTAATATCCTTTGTTTTCGTTCTTGCACACGCTTGATTTCAAGAATGTGATTGACTTTTTCCAAGTCCTTCATATCTAACTGCTCAGATAACCATACTTTAATCATAGATAATGCCTCCACAACATTTTTAATGAGTAAGATATCGTCTACAAAAATTACTAGGAAGATCACCGTGCTTTCGTCATGCTTGTTGTACACACAGAATTTATCCGGACTCTAATCAAAATCATAAGATTTTTTGGTTTGATCAAACCGAGTGTTTCAAGACCTCAATGCCTACTTAAGTCCATAAATAGATCTCTTAAGCATGCATAAATGTGCTCTTGACCTTTTGTAATTAATCCGTCTGGTTGTATCATATAGATACACTCGTCAAGACTTTCATTAAGAAAAGCTGTTTAGACATCCGTTTGCCAGATTTCGTAATCGAAATGAGTTGCAATGGGTAAGAGAATCCAAATAGACTTAAGTATGGCTACCGGCGAAAAAGTTTACTCATAATCGATTCTTTCTTTCTGAGTGAACCTTTTTGCAATAGGCCTAGATTTGAAGGTTTCAACCTTTCTGTCTGCTCCACTCCTCCTGTTGTAAATCCACTTGCATCCAATGGATTTTATCTCTTCGGGTGGTTCTACAGGTTTTCAAACCTGATTGGATTACATAGATTCCATTCAGAATTCATAGCCCTTTGCCAAAGATCTGCATCTTTGTCCTGAAGTGCTTCATTGTAGTTACATGGATTCGTATTTAGTTTTGTCAGGATCTTGTTAAAATACTTTTCCAAAAACATATACCGATCAGGTTGATGAATAACTCTCCCCCTACAACGAGGCACTACCTGTATTTGTGTACTGGTAGTAACATGTTGTGCAGAAGCTGAACCATGTGCTTCAGTACCCTGTTCATGATTTGCACATGTTCCGATAATCCTCCCACTACGATGAGGTAATGGGATATCAGTGACTTGTGGTTTCTCTTCCGTTGTACTAGTATTTTCACTTAGTTTTTCTAGAAAAATATTACTTTTGAGCCTGTGATCCATATTATAATCCTCTTATAAGAATTTGGCATTGCTGCTAACAATTACCTTATGATTCTTAGGATTACAAAATAAACCACTCTTCATTCCCGTGGGATACACCACAAAAAATAAACTTTTGTCCTCAGTTCTAATTTACCCACGTTCCCTTTCAGCACATGTGTTGGACACCCCCAAATTCGAATGTGTTTCAGACTAGACTTACGTCTGGTCCACAATTCTGTGGGAGTAGAAGGTACTGACTTAGAAGGTACCAAGTTCAGAATGTAAGATGCTGTCTCTAATGCGAATCCCTATAACAAATCGGGTAAACCTGAATAACTCATCATGGAGCTTACCATCTCTATAAGAGTCATATTCCTTTTTTCTGCTATACCATTCTGCTGTAGAGTGCCAGGTACAATCAATTGAGATATAATCCCTTCTGATGATAGGTAACCCCTAAACTCTCCAAGATTGTTTTTTCCACCACGGTCGGATCGTAGTGATTTGACCCTTTAACGTAAATGCTTTTTTGTCTCCGCCTTGAATTCTTTAAATTTTTCAAAGTATTCAGATTTACGGTGCATCAGGTAAATGTATCCATAACTTGTGTAGTCATCAATGAAACTGACGAAGTACTCAAAGCCATCTCTAACCTGGATTGTCACAGGACCACACACATTAAAGTGAACCAGTTCAAATCGTTCTTTTGCTTTATAGCTTTTGGCTGAAAAAAGGTCTCCTGGTTATCTTATCCTGTATGCAGGATTCACAGATTGAAAGTGCCTCCATTTCCAATAAACTCAAATGTTCATCTTTTATCATTCTATTTATTCTTTTTAGATTAATATGATCTAAACATAAGTGCCAAATAAATATTTAGTTTATTAAAGAAGAAACCTTTTTCTTATATGCTAAATTAGATGTGTTATTCATTTCAGTTAGTTGCAGCGTAAGAGAGATAGAAGATACGACATATAGATCATCCACCAATGTACCAGAACAAATAAAATATTTATTTTTCTTCACAACGACAAAGTCACCAAAATGAACAGAATATTTGTCATTTATTAAAGTCGAGACTGAAATTAAATTTTTTCTAATTGAAGGTACATAAAGACAATTTTTTAGAAGTAGCATCCTATCTCTACTAATGCTGAGAGTGACATCTTTTACTGCAACTATTGCTTCCCTTGTATTATTACCCATATCCAGGTATATTTTTCTATCACTGAGCTGCCTAGTTTCTTGGAACCCATGTAAAGAATTGCAGGTATAATTAATGGCTCCCATATCTACACATCAGGTACTGGAAGATAACACCGCTAAATATGTTTTAACCATCAGTGAATAGAAATTATTTGGTTTGTTTTGCTTACTAGAAAAACCGAACACTACTTTTTCCATTGCCCAAACTGGTTACGGTGATAGCACTTGCCTCTCTACTTCTTCGTACCAATTTTTGGTTCCTTAACTGCTTTAGGAGTTGTACCTCCCCGTGTCTAAACCTTTCTCTTCTTCTTGTCTTTCGGCTTAGAGGAAGACTTTCTCAGCCACATACACAGAACCTGGCTTCCTATGAATTCCCTCGGCTGCTTGAAGTTCTTTAAGAAGTTATGCCAATGAAAAGCTGAGCTTGTTCATGGTATAGTTCAGGCAAAACTGCTTAAAAATTTCAGGCAGTGATTTGAGTATGATATCGATCTGAGTTTTTTTGTCAATTTCAGCTCCTAAGATCTCCCGTTCATTCAGAAGACTGATCATCTTCAGAACATGATATCTAACTAGAGTGCCTTCAGTCATACTTGCATTCATTAGAGATTTCATGGCCACCTGCCTAGCAGCACGATTTTGATATTCAAATATTTCTTTGAGGTTCATAATCATGCCATAGGCACTAGGCATAAACTGATGCTGATACTACAAAATATTTGACATTAAATCTAAAATGTAACAGCGAACCATCTGATCAGCTTTCTGCCATTTCTAATGGGTCGGGGTTTTCTATTCGGTCGCCCCCACATCAGGTACCGATGGACAGATCATAGTTAATACAAACTTATAATCCTCGACAATTAAGATAATGTTCAAGTTTTGTTTTCAGTCAACATAGTTCGGTCTCGTAAGTTTGTTTTCTTTGAGTATTGAAGCGAGTTAGTTGAAAGTCATTTTAATCCTGAGAATTACATAATTACAAATATCGTTAATTATGACGAGCAAAATTTTGAATTAATTTTAATTTGGTTCTCTCTTCCATTTTAAAAGAAATTTGCCAATAGCCTGGTACCCTGTGAATAGCATGCCTTGATGGGAGGACGTCTACTATCTATCGTTTGTCCAGACAGATTAATCTCTATTAATTTTACTATCTAGACAATTAACCATGTCAAATAAAATTAAATAAGTGACATAATTTCAATATAATATATAATAACAGTGATTCATATGGAGAGGATACTATTATATACAATTAAGTGTTAACCATTACTTAATCCCAAATCAATCGATTCGCAATGAACCCTTCAAATAGAGAATTGATTGGCACTAACAATTATTCAGAATTATTTCTAAAGAAGGTTTGTACTGGCAATAACGCAATTAATATGTACGATAGGGAGGAAGATATTGCTGGCAACACGCATGATTTAATTGTATTGCCTACAAACTGGTAATAGAGGCTGCGGAATTTATCTGTAAATAAATGTTCTTTCCCACTAAAATTTTAAAAACATTTTTTAGGGTTATAAAAATTTATTTAATTGAAATAAATTTATTAGTTTTGAAAACCACATGATCCGAAAGAATCAAATATCTTTCCGTATATACGATTCCAAATATTTCAGTTTGCCAAACCTTCTTTTGGTGTTTTAATGTACAACAAATAAAATTTAATAAATACACAGTTTTTCTTTAACTTTTCAGTTAATGTAGTGATTAAAGAAATTTATTTATTTTATTTTTCGTTCTATAATTTTTAAAAAGTAATAATTTATTTAGATTAAATATTAGTTTATTTAATTAATTTAAAATTCAGAATTAATTTTTTTATTTTTTCTAAATATCCCATTTTATGAAAAATCATCTTAAACGTGATATTTTGTAAAAAAATAAAATATCTAAAATTTTTATTTTATTTTCTATTACAAAATATTTTAATTAAAATTAAATTTCTCAATTAATTAGATTAGCAGGAGAAAATAAAACTGATATATATCATCAACACATTTCATATATATATAAACACAACATGTATATATTTCGATTTTATGATCAAAGTAAAACACTGAAGCGTTTCAATCTCCTGTTAGAGATAAGCCGTAATAATCACTGTTCTAACCAATTTTTTGTATCCCGATAGCATCAGGCCTCTCTAATACACTGTGATATATAAATATATCATTTGAGGATCAAAACACATCAGAACATTGTGATCAAAATAGCTCCGAACTTGCCAAACCACTACCGGTGCCACCCTTAGCCGCCGTCTTCAAGCAGCGTTTGCCGCTGCCTTGTTCCTCCGTTCTCGATACTTTTTATACTGAAAAATAGCTCTTGAAAAGTAGTATTTTTTCATCAAAAAAGCAGCTCAAAAGCAGCCAAAAAATAGCCTAAAAATAGCCACCGTCGCATGCCGATGTTGCTGCCCCAAACAGCCCATTGTTTGGGCTTTTTCTAGTGGTCTTTTGGATCCTGTTTTTCTAAAAAATTAGCTCAAATATCCAGACACTTGTTACTTCGAAGAACGCCTCAAAAATAGTCCCGAAAAGAGCCTTGAAGGGCCACCGCTAGAAAGCCACCGCTGTCTCCTATTTTTGCAGTTTTTGGGCCAGTCTTTTAATGATTTTTGGATAGTATGTTAAAGTATGTTTACTGCTATTTTATGTCTAAAAATTACTTGAAAAAATCCAAAAAATGACCAGAAAAATTATCAAAACTGACACTGAACCGCCGCCGGTGGTGCTTTATTTTTGCTATTTTTCTTATTACTTTAAACTATGTTGTTGTTATTTTTAATACATAAATACTACATAAACTTACCGAAAAAATTGTTTAAAACCCGCTAAAATATTATCGCAATTCGTGGCCCGTCAAAACCCGAAACCATCGTCAGTGCCGCCGCCTATTCTTCGTGTTCTTGGATATTCAACTTGATTTTAAAAAATCTAAACAGATATTTAAAAATATAAAACTATCTATTACATTAAAACCTATATTCCGAAGGTTCACATTCAATTGTAGAAAAAAACTTAATCTATCACGAGCAACCCTCGTGATTAAAAAATTAAATTATCATTCAAGCCATTCAATTAAATATGAATAAAAAGATGATCATAAAATCGGAATTAGAATGCCTACAAAATCAAGTTAGCACGGTTCTAAAACTACTCGGCCCTGATAAACCGTAAACAAAAAATAAAACGGTTCGGGTACCAATTGTTTGAGGCAAAACTGCAAAGAATATTATTTTTACAAACGATTTTTAGTAAAAAATTAACCGAATAGACAAACGCCGAAATGGGCTCTAGATAAATTTTTTTGACATCGAATGATCAAAATAAAAATTCGTGCTGCCACAGTTAATTTAGAGGTATACCTTTTTTCCAGTCGATTCTACAACTACAATTTTGATTTCGTGTTGAAACTCCCGTTATACCTTCTAGTGTATTTTCTTATTCGATTCTCGAATATACTGTGGGTTATAATCTATCGAGAACTTGTACTGGCAGAACATGGACAACTGTAATCTTGAAGACAGGTTATGAATATGGTTCAGCCTACCAACATATTTATAGGGTTACAGCAGGGACCTGCGAAGTAATTATAATAAAGACTTCTAGTGGAACATAGATATCCATCCAGCAATTTCTGGAATTAAGAAAACTTCATAGCGGTATCTACAATTATGAAAAATTAGCAGTGATTTTTGTAATTTTTATAAAATACTAAATTATAGTTCACACCACTAAAGAACTGTAATTGCACTCTAAGCTGTAATCTCAAAATCTTTTCGTGTTGAGCTCCTGTTATTAAATGCTTAACATTTCTCTCCACGTTAAGATTCTCGATACCGCCAATTAAATTTAATTACTGACAATTTAATTTAATCGGCATTTGAAATTTTTTAAACCCTTCCATTTAACTTATTTGACCGCCGGATAATCAAATCGACCCTGGTCAAAACTTATAAGTTTCTTTAAGGGGTATCGTTAATTCCAATCATTCGAGACGTGAATTATGTCAATAATTAATATTTATCATGTAAATAATATTGCTATCAAACTCATCGGGAATATAAACTCATATAAGATCGCATCCTCTAATGAATCAAAACAACAAATATTAAATATATGCAAATCAATAATTATTTCAAGATTAATAGTATAAAAATTATTCATAATAATTTTGGAGTGTGAATTAATTTATATATAGTCAGTATAAAATTAATTACCCCAATATGTCTCGTTCAATACACACAAAGTGTACTAGCACAGAGAGTCAAAATAATAGACGTCGCTATTATCTGTTTTCCGTAATCAAGATAGGCTTATTAAAACTCGGTGCTACAGTCGTACCGATGATAGGTCCATTTTCATCTAAACTGTGAACATATAACTTATATTCTATGAGAACCTTAAATCTAATTTTCTGTGTGCAAGCTGTATTCTACACACCAAATTAAATACTGTACAGAATGAATGACATCCATGCATAATATTAAAAAAATAATATACATACATTGTTCATTAAGATTCTTATAAAATAAAAAATTAATTTTATTAAAATAAAATTAAATACTAAAAACATAGTTTTTAGTATAACAACCCTAACAGAGTAAAGACTTTAAAATTAAATTTATCGAGAGAAAATACCACAAATTAATAGGTCGAGTCAAAATCAAAAATCTTGAGACAGAAACGAAATAAAAATAATTAAAAAGTCTAGTCAAGACTTTAAAATTAAATTTATCAAAAGAAAATCATAAATTAATAGGCCCAGTCAAGATCTAAAAATTTGGGACAGAAACGAAAAAAAAATAATTAAAAAGTCGTGTCAAGACTTTTAAAATTAGATCCTCATGTTGGAGAGGGTCTTCCCACACCCTTTGATCCACACACATAAGTTTCGGCACCCCACCGCTTGGACCCAAGTGGGATGCGGTGCTACGAGCCTCCCGTTGATGCCATTGCTACTGACGTCCTCCTCCGAGAGCCAGACCAGCATATCTCATGCCAGTGTCTCTCGATAGGTTCCCCTATCTCTTCTTTTTAGTATCAAAGCATGCTTTACTTTTATGTCTCAAACATAGATGCATGTCTAGCATCTCCTGTGACTTATTATTTTGCGATATGATGTATATGATGACTGTATGAAACATTTGAGATCTGTTAATGAACTAGACATTAAAAGAACAAAATTGGACATCGGACTAAAAAACTAGTTAGGTACTTGTTCAAAAGAGATTCTAGAACAGTAGGAACACTAGTCTTAGGGTTTAGATGCAAACAACAAAAAAGGGTGGTTTTTTTTTTTAGAAAATCACAAAAATCTAAGGAAGTGGTTTTTTATTTTTTATTTTTAGAAAATCACAAAAATCTAAAGGGGTGGTTTTTTCATTTTTTTTTGGAAAAAATCACAAAAAATCTAAGGGGTGATTTTTTTATTTGTTAGAAATCACAAAAAATCTAAGGGGGTGTGTCACACCCAGAATCTGGGGACCCGGGAACTAATCCCAAACCGACTCGTATAAGAAATTACCCAATTAAACATTTGTCTCATTAACGATTTGAACTCAAAATATATTTGAAAGAAAATAAAAATTTTCAACAAGTAACCATAGCCTCATGCATATAAAATTACAATCAAATGCTCTGGGCTTCCATGTGTCCATTACAACAACAATGTCGTTACAGTAATCCATTTCTGCTTATGTACAAACATGATATAGAACACAAAATCTTTCTTCAAGCCTTTTCTCAAAATGCATTCCTTGCCTTGGTATTACCCCTGGTCCTCAAGACCTAAAATTGTTTGGTAAACATACGTGAGCTGAAACTCGTAGGATATATATTAACTCAGATGTATTGCAAGATTTGTGAGGTGTGATGGGCGCAACCAAAGAAAATGCAAGTTTTCACCAACTCATTATTTCTTCACACGCGTGTACCCACACACACCAATTTGTTCCAATTCATCATTTCATTTTATTTATATCATCACTTTATTATCCCATTTGTCACAAAAATCGTGTCACATTTTCATTACGTTATTCATCACAAAATCGTATCACAACTAAAGAACCGATATTAGGTGTACCTTATAGAAACTCTCCTTATTAATTTCCAATAGGCTACGCGAAGCCATTAGGTAATAGATAACTCTATAACTCACCACGATACAACACCATAGTTCAGGGGGTAACTTGTGGGCATGTGGTCCCCATTTTGCGCAAGTTTTCGATATTTTACCGCGAACCCGCCAGCCCAACTTAATTCACATCAATCCATACGGTTCATTATTTGTTTATTTTTTAAAAAAAAAAAATTCGACAGTCTTACCTATAACTGGTTCCTCTCCTAATCATTTTCACACATTATCATCTTAGTTCCAATTTCAACTTTTCCATTTCATTGTCAAGTCACATTCGATTTTAGTATTTACTTTCTCTTTTCTAATCAAATACATCACAAGCTCTATTGCACAACCTTTCATGAATCATATTTTACATTTCTTTCATAAATCTCATAATGCACCAATAACACAAAAATTTGAATTTATGCCATAAGAAGAAATGGAATGCACCCATCATATGCATATGTATACAAGTTAAAATCCATGTTTTCCCTCTAAAGATTAAAATCTTAAAAGATGACCATGTCACTACATAACCTGCAATTACCCATACCCTTACATGTTCTTCAAAACCTTGGTTATATGTTGAAAATTCTATTTTTATCGCAAACCCAACCAATCGGTACGATACTTACATCCCAACCTAGGTGTAGTAAAGTAGGTATATTCATAACCCAAGGGATAAAAAGTTTGATGAAAATGTTCAATATTAATGAAAATATCATTTTTCAAAGCATTTGGCCAAAATGGGTGGAAAATGGTTAAAAAATTTAACATACCCTCACTATTTTAATGATAACTTTTTCTACAAAATAAATTTTCTTATGAGAGTAGTCTTTTTGGAAAGAGGACTTCCGGGGCTTCTATTTTAGTACAAAAACGACCACATTCGGAGTTCGAATGAGGGAGATATGATCAAAATAAATTGACCCTGCGCAGCCAGTCCAATCGAGCGGACGCCGTCCAGTTGAGAGCTCGAGCAGACAGGGATCCGCTCGAGCGCGCTGTTGCCCGAGAAAAATCCCAAAACTCCCATGTTTTGAGTTTCAAGTCCCAATATACATTCTTTTCACAATCATACTTCAAAGTTCCATCTTCAAACCCAAATCGTTGAATTAAAAGTCTCATAAACCCCTTTTATACCACAAATCTTCAAATACCAAGGTTAATCACTCCTCAAAAACCCCCATTTTATAAAACCCAACTCAACTTAAACACACCTATCAAGTTTTCACATTTCACATGAAATTAACTAGATTTTTACTCATGCTAGGAAAATATCAACCCAAATCATATCAAACATATGAGAGAATCTAGATCCAACCTTGGATTTGCTTAAAAACTTGAAATTCTTCCAATTTCTCCCTCTTAAGATTTGGATCTTGGGTGTTCTTGCCTCCTTGGTGCTTCATCTTCCACCTCCTTACTTTAAAACTTGATTATCCTCCTTGGTTACTCACAATCTAGCCCCTAAGCTTCACTTTGAATGATGGAGGGTTAGGGTTTTGGGTTTCTCTCACTCTCTCTCTCTCAAAGAGAGGAAGAAGAAGAAGAAGAAGAAGAAGAAGATATGAGATGAAACAATGAGGGTGGTCTCTCCCTCACGTGGCTAACATACACATATATATATGCACCTCCAAATATCTCTGTGGTTCGAGAACACTCCAAATATTTTCCGATAGTCCGCTCGAACAGAACCCCACCGCTTGAGCGGTGACCCCTGGAGCAGAACTCTACGAAATTTCATAAAATTCATCTCAAACTCCCAACTTTGTTCACATTTTAATATTTTGAATTATTTATTAGCACAGTCATATTAACATTATTTGTTACCATATATTTCAATTTCACTTACACATATCACTAATTCAACCATTAACGAGCAAAATTTTACAACGCCCATGCCCAAATTTATTTTAGTCTCCTCTTTTATCAAAAATTTTAAAAATAAAATAAACATGTACCGGGTCTCTACAGGGTTGTTTTTCTTTTATTCTTGGGAAAAAACATAAAATCTAAGGGAATGATTTTTTTATTTTTATTTTTGGAGAAAAGGGGTAAAACACAAAATCTAAGGGAATGGTTTTTTCATTTTTATTTTTGGGAAAAAACATAAAAAACTAAGGGAATGATTTTATTATAAATATGTGGGGGAGTTTTTCAGCAATCAAATAAAAACTAGGAGGGGCTTGTAAGAAAGATTTGCCTAGCGCACCAGGGCTTAGGGTCCCTAGTTTTCTAGAGTTTTGAAAAAATCAAAGGATCGTCATATACACAATAACCTAAGGTTAAAAAAATTTGTCTGGCACACTAGGGCCTATGGTGCCTAGTCTTCTTCTAGGGTTTGAAAGAACTGAAGGGTCGTCACACACACGAACCTATGGTTAAAAAGATTTGCCTGGCGCACCAGGGCTTATGGTGCCTAATTTTTTTCTAGGGATTGAAAGAACTAAATGAACGTCACACACACACGAACCTAGTGTTAAAAAGATTTGCCTAGCGCACCAGGGCTTAGGGTGCCTAGTCTTTTTCTAGGGCTTGGAAGAATAAAAGGATCATCACACACACACGAACCTAGAGTTAAAAAGATTTGCATGGCGCACCAGAGCTTAGGGTGCCTAGTCTTCTTTTAGGGCTTAAAAGAACCGAAAGATCGTCACACATTCACGAACCTAGGGTTAAAAAGATTTTCCTGACGCACCTGGGCTTATGGTGCCTAGTTTTCTTCTAGGGCTTGAAAGAACCAAAGGAAAGTTACACACTCACGAACCTAGGGTTTTTTTTATTGCTTTTTGTATTTTCTACATATTTTCTGCGTTCTATTTACTTTGATAGCTCTTATTATTTGATCATCTTCTTCTTTTCAGGTTGGCCAGTACGTCCTAGGTTTGGGCGGCTCCGTGAGGTATTGGAGTGGTATAATGCCCTCTCTGCTCCTAGTCGGGCTTTTGTTGATGCTTTCGGCTTTGCTCGGTTCATACCCCTACTAAATAGGATGAGCAATGATCGGGTCTGGCTGACAGCCCTGATGAAGAGATGGTGGGATACCACAAATACGTTTCACTTCACCACTTTTGAGGCTATACTGAAGCCTCTTGACTTCACCATGATCAGTGGCATCCGGGTCGGAGGAGCTCCTATCCCCTTCGATCCTTCCATCGTTCGCCCAGTCGATGCCCTGACTTATCTACTTGGCGCTGTTCCAATTAAAATGGATAGAGACAGAGTCAGGTACACCTGGTTCTTCGAGTGCTTCTGTCATTTTCACTGCACCGAGCCATGTCACTTCGAGTAGGTCGCTCGCGATTTTTTGCTATACATGTTTGATACCTCCTTATTTTCGAATAAGAAGAATACTGTGCATATTCATTATCTTGGCGCCCTCGCTCGCCTCGACCGAGTTGCCACATATGACTGGGGAGGAGCTGCATTAGCTACGCTCTGTGGCTCGATGAGGGCCTTGACTAGATTCTCCAAGGAGCTCCGCATTGGGGGATATTGGATGGTCTAGGAGGTACGTTTCAGTTTTTGCACACTATACATCCATTTCTTCTGTTATCTGTTCTTCTTGCTGACATATTCTCTTTACAGCTTTGGACTTATGAGTTCCTCGAGTTTTATATCCTGGCGAACTCTTCGCCGTCCCTCTGGTTATTCCCCGTGCAGCTCGATGGGGCCGAGGTCTGAAGGGGAAGAAAATTGGAGGAAAGGATTTGGACAGATTTAGGGCATCTCTAGATCGACTGACTCCCGACCAGGTACCACTTCTTGCTCTATTCTCAACCTATTGCTTACTGCTTTACCTTCACTCCTTACGGTACTATACACTATTCTCTGTATTGCACTGTTCACTGCTCACTATTCACTAACCCCTATTCTGCACACTAATTATTGCTCATTGTTCATTAAACACTGAACCATGTTCTGCACACTGATCACTGCTCACTATACACTGAACACTGAACCCGATTTTGCACCATTCACTGCTCACTATATACTGAACACTGAACCCTGTTCTGCACCATTCACTGCTCACTGTACTGATCATTGTTCTTTTGTTCTTTGTACTATTCACTGAATTTCTGCAGGTTCACTGGGATGTCTGGCGAGGAATGGAGGATCGAGCTGGTGAGGACTTGATGTCCAGTCGTGACACCTCTTCGATGCAGATCTTGCTTGAGGGACCTTTATGTCAGGAGTACTACTTAGAAGAAAGGATGGTCCGCCAGTCCTTAGGTCTTGATCACTTTAGGATTTTTGCTGCTCCTCTTGTTCATATGCACCAGACATACCATCTGAGCCGAGTTGACATGCTGCTTTAGATGATGGCGACCCACGCCACAGAGCTGTTAGGACCTGAGGGGGACTACACAGCTTGGGCCTAGGCACATCTATTAGGAGCACTGGGTCCTGACCCGACTGCGCTTGCTGGTAGGAGGAGAGGACGAGCACTAGAGGTTGTTCCTGAGGTTGTTGCTACCGAAGATGCTGGTATTGGGGTAGTGGAGCAGGTGCTACTGCTACTGGGGTTGTTGTCGTTGCTGCTGGAGCTGCTGAGGGACCTGCTGAAGTGATGAGGGGCCCGAAGATTCCTTGAGAGATCTAGACCATAGCATATGGCTACCCCTTTTCTCTTCCAGTTTCGATTCCGCCAGTGTCGGAGTTTAGAGCTGAGCTCAGTCAGGTTTGCCTTCATTCTTCCTCTTTCCTTTTGGTTACTTTCTTTATTTTTTTAGTTTACTTGAACTGCCTATCTCTTTTTATAGGTTAATTAGGCATGGTTAGAATACCTGCTGCTAATATTCACGGGTCAGAGAGCATTGATATGCCAGCTCGATGCCACCGTACTGTTGGTGTGGGCCAGCATCTTGCCATGGCGGAGGTTCGGGTTTGAGCCGAGTCACAGTCGACTTGTGGCGCTTGGTGCTATACACTTTAAGAAAATAAAGTTGCGCATTCACCACTACCTGCGAGTTTTGGTGGGATAGTAAGCGCTTGATCCTAACAATTGGTATTAGAGCAGGTGGTCTCAAGTTTGATTCCCCATCGTGGAAGGCCTTGTGCCTTACGGGTAGCACGGCAGGTGCTGGGGGGGATTGTTGCCCAGGGTTTGGGACAGCATCCTGCCGTAGCGAAAGTTCGGGTTTAGGCCGAGTCACAGTCGACTTGTGGCTCTTGGCCTTATACACTTTAAGAAAACAAAGTTGCGCCTTCACCACTACCTGCGGGTTTTGGTGAGATGGTAAGCGCTTGATCCTAACACGTACGAGCAGTTGGCATTACTTTTGCTCCAGTAGCCATAGTGAGTATCTTTTGCCCTTTTGACTTTTTTTTCACTTTTTGTATTCTGCTATGATCCTTATTTCCTTTTAATAGCCTCCGACACCAGCCACCGGTATCGTATAGCCGTAGGCTCCGATCTAGCCTCAGGTTCCAATTCAGACTCCAGCACGAGGTCGTGGGTACTGTACCTCCTCCTCCAGAGCTCTCTCCAGAGGGTCCGTCTCTTCTTCCAGGAGCCATTCTTGGATTGTATCTTCTTCTTCAGATGGCGGGGATGATAGTGATGACCTGGAGACACTTTTTGAGGATATCAGCTCAGACGATGCCGGGCATTCTTCTTGTCGAGTCCATCAGAGATATTGAGAGAGAGAGAGATCCCCCCATGATACATTCTGATTCATTCAGATACATTAGTTTTGTGGGCCTACGTACCCGAATTTTTTGGTTGTTGGGCCTGGGAGCCCCTATTTCACATACATTCTGATATATTAGGCCTCCGTGCCATTTATTGCTTTACATATACATCTGCTTGCATGACTTTTTCTCATTTGCTGCTTAAATTACTATGGATTCATCTTTAATACTAATACATGGATGTTTGTCAAAGATAAAAAATATTACAAGGAGAGGGGACAAGATAAAGATTGCATGCCACCTTTAAACATGGTGGTCGCCAGGTTTGCAGATGACGGTCGCCATCAACCACAAGAGCCAGGTGGCGGTTGCCAGGTGGGAAAGGTGGTAGCCCTGTATTGTGTACTTTTAAGCTGGCGGTTCCATACTCCAAGGCGGTGATTTCCACAATAATTGTACTTTTTCTAAACTTTTTAACGTCTAGCCTTCTCATGCCTTACAAATACAGCCCTTAGGGTCCCCATTTTTTGTCACTTTCATGAAGATGGCTTCCTTTCATGGCCCACTTTCTGCATGTGTTGAGGAGTTTTCACATATTCAACGTTTGAACTTCACCTCGTTTGGCATTAATTCTTCGTTCTCCCTAATGACTATAAAGATCAACGGACCATTGTTACGAGTTGCTACACAACTGTGGGATCGACAATCTCACGTCTTCCATTTTGGCTTTGAGGAACTATGCCCCACTGTAGAGGAGTTTGTCTATATTCTGGATCTAACCTCGATGAAGTCTGTAGTTGTACCAACTTTCTTCTTTTCTAATTGTTAGCAAATAATATAATTTTGTGGTTTGTCCATGATGGAGGCTTCCTTTTTGACATCCGATGACTGCCTCGATATCCCATGGATCCTAAACAAAATTCGTCATATTGGCGATCTTAGCGACCTTGGCTTTCAGTTACGACGTCACTATGCTTTGTGTTTTTGCTTCCTTGCTCGGTACCTTCTCGTTCTTTTGATGGATGAGTCAGCTGCTCATTGATTGATATTGCAGGTCTGATGTGGTCGGGGAAAGACTTTCTCCCGCTGGTTATGGCTGAGACATTGATTGGCCTGGACGCTGTTCACCGCGGCGAGACTACTACCTTTGCTGGAAATCCCTTGCCTCTTCAGGTAAACTCAACACCTTTCACACTGTGTGCTAAAACATACTACCTTCGATAGTTACCTCCCACTTACCTCTTCCACGAGTCTTCAATGATCAATTCATCCACTACCCAATCCTCATAACTTCCATCAAGTAGGTAGAGGCGAATCGTGAAGGGTATCTTCCTCTATCGAAGTTCCTTCGTTGCAATCTCAAGCATGTTTGCAGTACCACCTCCCCCTTGCCTCTTTCACGAGTCTTCAACGATCAATTCATTCACTACCTTATCCTTTGTCAGGGGTCTTCTGCCGCGCCCTCAAGGGGGGTCTATTTCATCCCAACTCAACCATAACGGGTGCATTCATGCCAAACTGTACCCAAAATTCTTGCACGCTCATATTTTGTCATATACTTTGATGTTTTCTGAGGTTGCCCTCTCAGCTCCCCGGCTAATCCCCTTCTACCCCTTTGTTTAGTTCAGGTTCGAACTTTAAGGGCTCATCATCATATCCTCCGTCCATCTCATAATCCTCGTCGGCCATCTGAGACATCCTTCAAATCTTCTTTTCTTTGCTTTATTTCTGTGCACAGCTTTCCTCTTAGTGATTTCTCTTTTCATTTAGCTTTTTAATCTCTATTGCAGATTTGGCTGATGGAAAAGGTGAACCTTATGCAAAAACCACCTACAGATAGGTACAGTGTTGCAGCTCTCCTTTACCGCCCTTATTATCAGATATGCAGTATTAAGGCAGCTTGGCAGCAGTAGAGATTAATCTCTATTATCAGATATGCACTATCTCTCTTCTCTGTACTATGGACCATCCCGGCGTCCTACTGATCGGCTTACGACGTCCACTTTTTATTATTCGCATCGGATTATGCATTTATTTGGTCCATGGTATTTGAGGCCATTTATATTCGTCTTTACTGCAGTCCCTATTTCTGGCGAAATATCAGGAGACTTAGCCGTCTCGTTTACTGATGGAGATGTTGGAGTTGCAGTACCCGAAACTTCTTGACGAGTACAAGGCATGGCTGATCTAAGATAGAGAGAAAAGAGACAAAGAAGAACGAAAACAGGAAGCGGAGATGAGAAAGATTTCAGGAATCTTGCTTTGTTTTTTAGATTTCAACGCCTTCTTTTTATTATTTTTAGAGTTTGGGACTTGCGCGCCCACCTTTTGTTTTTAAAATTTTGTAACCGCCTTCTTTTTATTATTTTTAGAGTTTGGGACTTACGCGCCCACCTTTTGTTTTTAAAATTTTGTAACCAACGCCGGAATGAAATAGTCCACTTTATGTTAAAAAGGTTCCAAGTAATTCTAAGTTTTTTGATTTTGCAATTAAATGACGTTATTATCAAAACCTAAAAATAAATTTACATTGATCTTACTCGGATTCAAAGATGTTTAAAACAAAGAATGTGGTCGAATTTCTTACAAGAAGTTGCCTACGTATCCCAAGAAAGTGGAATCAGGCCTTAATGTAGTTCGAACTCGATTTACTCTCGGGTATTAGCACTCTTCTTTTGTGGTGCCCTAACTTTTACCAAGGTCGCTCTTTCGGGTTTTCGGCCTTGCGGGCTGTTCTAACTTTTACTTGGGGCGCCTTTTCAATTTTCAACCCAGCGAGCTTTTATTTTATTTTTATTTTTCTCTCAAGGGTAGTACTTTTTGAGCTAGTCAAGGTTAATCAAAGTGGAGAACATATTGCCATTCAAATCCATGATGATTACTACACCACCAATCATAATGGTTTTGATTAGAAATGGTCTGGACCAATTTGGCTTGAACTTGCCCCTTGGGTCAAAGATGGGAGCTCCAATTTTCTTAAGAACCAAATCACCTTCTCTCAAGTCCCGAGTCATGACCTTCTTGTTGAATGCTCGAGCTATCCATCTTTGGTACCCTTGTATGTGAAATAGAGCATGCAGCATTCTTTCATCAAAGGCGTGCTTCCCGTTGAAGCTCTGATTGATGTCCTATATCCCTAGAGTGCAAACGGTAAGTGTTCCGGCCAACCTTTATGCGAGACGATCATCTTTTTCAAAATCTTCTTGACATTCTTGTTGGCTACCTCAACTGCTCCATTGGTTTGTGGCTGATATGGTGATGACTTATGGGCCACTATTCGGTATTATTTAAAAAGATCCAAGACCTCACCTTGAAAGGGCAAGCCATTATCTGAGATAACCTCATGAGGGACCCTGTATCAGCAAATGATGTTCTTCTTGTTAAACTTGGCGACATGTAAAGCTTTCAAGACTGAGTAGAAACTAGCTTCCATTCACTTGGTAAAATAATCGATGGCTACTAAAATGAACTCGTGCTCATTTGTAGCCTTTGGTGTTACCTTGCCAATCACATCAATGCCTCATACTAAGAATGACCATGGCAACGTCAGGATACACAGTTGAGATGGGGGATCGTGCACAAGGTTTGCATGGATCTGACACTTACGGCATCTCTTCACAAACTATATACAATTTGTCTCCATTATCATCCAAAAATACCTTTGTCGTAGGATCTTCTTGGCTAACATGTTTCCACTCATGTGAGGCCCACAGACTCTCGCATGTATCTCTTTCATCAGCTCTCGCCCTTCTTCATTATTGACACAGCTTGTTGACTCCAGAATACCCTCGTTTGTATAATTATTCTCCACAAATGACAAATTATGCAGATAATCTCCTTATTGCCCTTTTGTCCTTTTTGCTAGCAAACTTGGGATATTCTTCTTTTTCCACGGAAGTCTGAATATCAAAGTACCAAGGGTGTTCAGCAGTGCTCTCCTCGATTGTGGTTGTCATCTCGTATGCTGACTTTCTCTTCTGTTCAATTATCAATGGCCTCATCCTGACTCCGGGTGGTATATCAATCATTGATGTCAGAGTAGCCAATGCATCGGCAAACTTGTTCTACAATCTCGGGATATGAGTGAAAACCACTAATTTAAAGCACGGTATCAGCTTTTCTAGCTCTTGATGATAGTGAATCAATGTTATGTTCTTAACCTTCCATCCTCCTTTTGCCTGTGAGACCACCAATGCTGAGTCCTCGATAACTTTCAGTTTCTTTACCCCTAGTTCTAAGGCTATCTCTAACCAAGCTAAGCAAGCTTCATACTCAGCTTGATTGTTGGTAACTTCAAAATTGAGTTTCAGAGATAGTGGAACATGTGATTCGGCAGGAGTGACAAGAAGAACTCCTATTCCATAGCTATACTGATTAGATGCACCATCAAAATATAGAGTCCACTTGTCATCCTTGACTTCCATCAGCTGTTTATCAACGAATTAGAATTCTAGGTCTGGATCTCCCTTAATTGGTTGGTCGGCTAGAAATTATGCTACTGCTCTACTTTTGACTGACTTTTAGGTGACATACTTGAGATCAAACTCTTATAGTAATAGTAGCCAACAGGCCAGCCTTCCTATTAATGCCGGCTTCTTGAACAAGTATTTTAACGGGTTCATTCGAAAAAATACATTCACTGTGAAAGACAACATGTAATGTCTTAGTTTTTGGGAAGCCCAAACCAAAGCCCAGCATATTTTTTCCAGTGGTGTATATCATATCTCGGACACCATCATCTTCTTGCTCAAGTAGTAGAGTACCTTCTCAATTCCAATTTCTCATTCTTGTGCCAGCATGCATCCCATAGCCGAGTCAGTCATTGACAAATAGAGAATCAGTGACCTATCAGGTTTGAGAGGAACCAGAACAGGTTGGTTTTGCAAGTATTGACGCACGATTTCGGAGGCATCTTGGCATTTCTGATTCCATTCAAATTTGACCCATTTCTTCATAAGGAAGAACAACGGCTCACATGTGGTTGTCAGTTTTGCTATGAATCGGCTGATAAACTGTATCTTACCCAGAAAGCCCCTGACTTCCCGTTCAGTCTTCGGAGAAGGCATTTCCACGATTGCTTTGATTTTCGATGGATTAACCTCAATACCCTGTTGAGTAATCATGAATCCTAACATCTTTCGAGCGGTGACTCCGAAGGCACACTTCTATGAGTTAAGCCGCATCTTATATTTTTTTGATTCTTTTAAAGAACTTTCACAATGCTATGATGTGGCCATCCCGATCCTTGGACTCCACTATAATATCATCCACATATACCTCAACCACCTTATGTATCATGTCATGCAGTAATGTAGTGGCAGCCCTTTGATAAATTTCCCCTATATTATTCAAACTAAATGGCATCACACGATAACAATAAGTGCCCTAGGGTGTAGTGAATGTTGTCTTTTCTCTGTGCTCAGGGTCCATTAAGATCTTATTGTACCTGGAGAAACCGTCCATGAATGACAATAAGGCATGCCCTGTTGTGCTGTCTACCAAAACGTCGATATGTGGTAACAGAAAATCATCCTTCGGACTGGTCTTATTGAGATCTTAGAAATCCACACAGACCCAGATGTGTCCATCTTTCTTCAGAATTAGAACAATATTGGCCACTCATTTTGGATACTCGGTTACCATAAGGAATCCAACGTTGATTTGCGTGGTGAAATCTTCTTTGATCTTCAGAGACCATTCTGGCCGTATTTGTCTCAACTTCTATTTAACCGGTTTAGCATTAGGATACAAAGGGATATGGTATGGGACAATATCGGGATCAATACTCGGTATATCCTCATAAGACCAAGCAAAAACGTCTTTGAATTCTTTTAATAAAATTATTAATTGCTCATGTTCAACTAAAGATAACGAAGACCCAATTTGCACAATTTGTGAATTAGTTTAAACACCTAGATTTATTGACAAAGTTTCTTCAATTATAGGTTGAGCGTGCATTTTTTTTTCTTTTTATTAAGAGTTTTATTTTTTCGAAGACATCTCCATCGAATTCAAAATCGTCAAAAAGAATATGAAATAAATCAAACAAAATATAGTAACTAGAAATCTTGTTCATTTCATTAAAGAAAAGGGATTATAAGCTCGAAAGCAACAACAGGGGAAGATACACAGACAGATGTGCGCTCCAACACAGACAGACTCACATAACTCAGACTCGAGACGTGCATTATGCAAATTACAAGACTCTAAGGGCCAGTTTTTAACATCCTTTGCGGCCGCATCCACGATAAACCTGATGTAATCAGCTGGTATGTTGTAGTCCAACATCAAACAGTCCTAATTAGTTATGCACATCTGAGCCATCTTATCGCTAAATAAAACTCCCATTCCAACATCGTCTAATTTATCTGCCCAATCTTCTTCTTGAATCTCCTCTTCTTTCTCTGTTGCCTCTTCTTCTTCTGTATCCGACAACTTGTGGTTGAAGAAAATTTCCAACCCTGGCACCCGTTGATTAGTTTTCCCATCGAACCATGGCTCCGAAAAATTACAGTACGGAAAATCTTCTCCTTCCTTGATGAAGTAACCGTTCAACGTTCCCAAATACTTGACCTTCTTTCCTTTTTACCTTGTGTTTGACCCCTTCATATCTTTATTTGTCGGCTTGTACTCGAGGGTAAAACGTTGTGAGAATGGTAACACTTGAATGGGCTCTGGAATTCCTTGTTGCTTGCGACCCAACCCCATTATCAAAAAATAAGACATACGTCTCATCATTGTAACCGCATGGGGATTGATATAGCTCATTTCCTCCTTTAATAGCATTTGAACAGCCTAAGCCTCATCGAACTGGAACCCACTCAGTGATACATCTCCTTCTCCATGCTGGACTTCCAAAAGAGTCGGGCCATCTTCTCTTGGGGGTTGAATACTATCTTCTCCATAGATGGTTAGTACTGCCCCATTCTTAATCAATTTTAGCTTTTGGTGAAGAGTAAAGGGAATAGCTTGCACCTCGAGGTCGTGGAACGAAGGTTGCCCTAACAACAGATTGAAAGATGTCGGTGTTAGGGTTGTTTACTGAAAATCATATTTTTAGTATTTTATTTAATGTTAATAAAATCAATTTTCTATTTTATGATAATCTTGTGTGCAATATCATTTTCTTTAATGTTATGCATGGATGCCCTTTATTCTCTACAGTATTTAATCTGGTGTGTAGAGTACGACTTTCACACAAAAGATCAGATTTTAAGTTCTTACAGAATATAAGTTTCATGGTAACAGTTTAGAAGGAAATGAACATACCATCGATACGACTATACTACAGAGTTTTAGCAGGCATGTCTTGGTTACGAGAAACAAATAATAGCGTCGTTTATTGTTCTGACTCTCTGTGCTAGTACACTTTGCGTGTATTAAACGGAACATATTGGGGTAATTAATTTTATACTGATTATATAAATTAATTTACATTCTAATGTTATTATGAAGAGTGCTTATACTTTTAATCATGAAATAATTATTGATTTACGTATATTTAATATTCGTCATTTTGATTCATTAGAGGGTGCGATCTTATATGTGTCTATATTCTCGATGAGTTAGATAGCGGTATTATTTACATGGTCAATATTAATTATTGATGGAATTCACATCTCGAATGATCGAGATTGACGATACCCCTTTAAGAAAGCTTATAAGTTTTGACCGGACTAAACCCTGCAGGTGAATTTGATTATCTGACGGTCAAATAAGTTAAGCGAAAGGGGTTAAAAAATTTAAAGATGCCGATTAAATTAAATTATTAGTAATTAAATTTATTTTGCGGGTATTAAAAATCTTAACGTAGGAAGATGAGTTAAGTGTTTAATAATAAGAGCTCAATGCAAGAAGGTATTGAGATTATAGCTTAGAGTGCAATTACAGTTCTTTAGTGGTATGAATTGTAATTTAGTATTTTATAGAAATTATAGAAACCACTGTAAAATTTTCGTAATTACAAATACCGTTGAGAGGTTTGCTTAGTTGCGAAAATCGCTAGATACATATCTGGGTTACACTAGAAATTTTCGTCATAATTACTCCACAGGTTCCTACTGTAGCACTGTAAATATGCGGGTAGACTGAACCAAATTCATAACTTGTCTTTAAAACTAAAGCTAATCAGGTTCTTTCAGTACGAGTTCTCAAAAGATTATAACCCACACTACATTCGGGAATCACATAAGTGAATACAGTAGAAGGTCTGACAGGAGTTTCAACTCAGAATCAAAATCGTAGTTGGAGAATTGACCAAAAGGTATTCTTCTAAATTAACTATGGTTGCACGAGTTTTATTTGATCGTTCGACATCAAAAGTTTTATTTGGTGCCCAATTTGGCAATTACCCGTCTAGTTATTTTTTATCAAAAATTATTTACAAAAACAATGATCTTGGCAATTTTGCCTCCAACAGCCGGGACATCCAGCACATGGAACTCCACTAGGGTTTCCAAAGGGCCGACTGACACAACGAATGATACCACTCCATGTACATCCCTCTTTGTATTATCATAAGCTCGAACTCTTTGATTACTGGACGTGAAATGATCCAGCTTCATTCCCAGGCAAACTGCAGTTCTGACTAGGCAGACATTCAATGCTGAACCATTGTCGATAAGCATTACTGGAACCCACTTCCCCAGACACTTGACGGTGATGTGCAACGACTTATTGTGATTTCTCCCTTCTAATGGTAAATCTTTATCAGAAAAAGAAATCACCTTAGGCTCTACAGCTAGCAGTATCAACCCAATCAGTTGTTCCATTGTTGCATCTATCGATACATTGGACTTATTCATAACCTTCAACATGGCTTGCCGGTGCCGGTGCCGGTGTGAAGCCATCAGTAAACCTCAAATGTTAATGCTGGCCTGAGTCTTTTTCAACTGCTTCAGTAGAGCGTCATCTTCTTTTTCTTGCTCTTTCTCCTTTCCTTTCCTACTTACTTGCCCCTAATTGAGGTGGCTTGAAATGCCGCTCACTCATAGTCAGATGTTCTACGCCTTCCTTAGGACCCCATAATTCTGGCATTGCGTTCTCAAATTGTCTGACCTCGACAACGTGCGGAGAGCTTTCAAATTCCCACAGATCATCCAGATTGACGCACTCTAATCTTTCCTTCCTTTCTTCTTTGTCTTTTATTGTCCATGTGTTGTCGATATCATCTAGCCCCCAAACATCTTCCCCGATGTAATCTACTTGCTATTCCCGGGCAGCACAAAAGTTGGTCCATTTTTCTCCACCGGACTTCTTAGAACTAGGCAACCCAAGAGGGGGGGTGAATTGGGTTTCTTTGCTAGAAAAAGGGATTTAAAAACTTTTTCAGAAAACCTTTTAATATTGCAATAAAACTAGATATGCAAATATGAAGTCAAAGCAAATATTAAAAGAAGAGTGATAGAGATAAAGAACCAGACAACAACGATTTATAGTAGTTCGACTTGATCTTAGCCTACGTCCACTCCTCAAGATCTCCCTTGAGTATTTCCACTATTTCAGAATACTTCCGAGCGTATT
>JAOTRH010079316.1:0-17307 GCA_034768845.1 Heliamphora exappendiculata
GTGGGTGGGGGGGGATGTAAAAAATATGGGTGGGTTGATTGCAACTTATATCTCTTCAACTCACCATTCAATCCAACCTAACCCACATAGGGTATAAAATAGTTATGGTATTTCTGCATATGGCGAGTCCTAACCCCATATATATGTTTGTAGTTGGATGAATCTCTTATCATTTGCTTGCAAAAACTTAAAAGAGTATTCATGGCTTTGTTTACTACTATTGTATATTTATTTTGTATGTTTTTTTATTGATATATACTGTGTATTTTTTTTGACTGATAATTGTGTATGTTTTTTCTACTGATATGTATTTGTGTATGTTTTTTTTACAGATATGTATTGTGTATGTTATGGTTAGAGATGTGCTTAGTGGTTATTATTATTGTTGTTATCAATGGATGATTGGTGTTGCTTCTGGTTAGTATTTTTCTTGTTGTGTTAGTCATAATTTATTTTTTTAGAACTACAATAGAGTTGCTTGTGTTTTAAAAGCTAATTTAAGAAGATGGTCCCTAAGCTCTAAAAATTCTCAACCCTTCAGTCAGTTTATAAAGAAGAATAAACCAAAATAGAAGTCACAAAATTCCCAAATGTAAACTTATAAAGCACACATAATATTTCACCAAATATAACCACAAATCACATATAAAATAAATGATTGAAAAAGTGAAAACTGAAACAGAGAAAAAGGAGAAGAAACAGAGAAGAAGAAGAAATTAAAACAAAAAGGAAAAGGAACACAGTGACAAAAAATATTTTCCTTAGATTAAATGAATGAGTTTTCTTCTTTGAAATGTTTTTCCCCTTCTTTTAAGTTTTCAGATGGTCTCTTTCCTCTAACATGGACTGCAACTATGATCCATAAGAAAATGGTGACAAAAAGTCAAAAATGGTTTAACATTGGATCATTTAACATTTTCTGACCATGGTGTAAACATTATAGGGAAAGGTGTCAACTCTTTTTCTGGGTAATTAGCATTTTAACCAAATGTGGCGACACTATGCAAAAAGGTGTCAACACTGTGCAAAAAGGTGTGGAGAAATCTTCCTTTTATAGCCCTTATTTTCTTGTCTATTGGAAATGATTGGAGTGTATTTAATGTAAAAAGAGTCGTTGAAATAGCAATTAATGCTGTTAGATTTGAAACTGTCCAACCAACGTGTTGGCACTACATGGAAAGGTGTCGACTCTTTTGTGGGCCAATGACCATTTCGACCAAATGTGTCTACACTATGCAAAAAGGTGTTAACAGTAACTCTGCTCTTCAAGAGGTCTTCAAGAACTGACACAAGATATCGATTCCATTGTGCCTAATAGTTTCTTTTCAACCCGAAACACTTCAAATTCAAACTAAATCATAAATAACATTACAATTAAAGATCATTAAAGCTCAAAAGCAACACTTAAGAGTTCTTTCACAATAGAGTCAAGTTCACATGACTTGATATGCCACTTTAAATAACAAGTACTTAATTCTTCAATACTGGTACTTGAGTTATCAAAATAATAGGTTCTCGTCACTTGAATAAAGTTGGAATTGAATCTCATGCTTGGAGTTCTTCCATATAAACCACTGGAGAGCGAACATTATAAAACCTTTAAACATAAGGGCTCTCATTTTTGTGAAATACTCCTGACATATCAATGTCAAGGCTTCATATAACTCCATCATAAAACTCCAAAATAAGTTAGATAAAGAATACGTAAACACATAATGAATCTGAAGAGCTTGTACATGCAGTTTTTGAATACCGATCATTAAAGAGCAAAAAGTAAGCATGGGTTACTTTTGGAACTACTTACTAATCCTCATGGATCATTCCCTTGAGACATATAATAAATGATATCAAAGGATATTGGTAATTTAATAAAGCACACAATTATCAAATGCGAAGTATTAATTTTGAGTGAAGGATTTTCAAGCACATTTCATTGTTGAACACAACTGAAAATGCATGTTACACATCATCGAAACCAAATCGTTGGTCTAACAGGTTTAAATGTTAATATTCCATGGTATAAGTTTGAAATTATCCAAGCAACTAATCTTAACTTATTTGGCATTATAAGCCTTTTGGCTAGGTGTTGCATTTGCTATCTATTTTGATGTTGTTAATCGACTTAGAGTGTACTGCTTAATGTATGGGTGATTAAGTGTAAAACGCAGTCAACTATTACCACGACCATCAACAAACCAAGCCAAATTTAAATCTTGTGTCCCAATCAACAGGTCTAGTGATTGCAGTACTGATTGTTATTTCCATGTGACGCTTTCACGCTTCTTTTGTTTAGTCCAGTTTAGTCGATCCATATTTTTTTGGTCTCCACGTTTATGCTTTTATTTCTCTTTCAATATAATCTTACCCATGTTACTTAATGCATTGAACAGGGATTTTCATTTTTGAGTAAAATATCCTATATGGCCTCAATCTTCCAATAACGCCTATGCTATTTGGTGCTTATTTTGGTTTTTTGTTTGTCTGTTTATTTTTTGATATCTAAATCGAGTGAGACATTTTTTGCACTCTGTGATTCTTGTTTTCAGATATTACATGATTTAGACGGTGTGAAGTTGGAAGATAGTGACATTGAGGATGCTGATAATCGTGTACAATCAACCAATGGTTACAGTGAGGTTGACAGCAAGCAAGACTCGGTTTCTTCTCCTTCTGCAGGTAAAGATGTTAAAGCTAAGGATGTGGAAACCTCTATCCCTTCACATGATATAAGCAAAGAAAAGGATGTGATTCGACAAAGGTCCATTCCTCCCCCTGGCAGTGGGCAAAGGATATATGAAATAGATCCACTTCTAAGAAGTCACCGTGAACATCTTGATTATCGGTGAGATGCTTTCCATATTTTGCTTTATAAGTAGCATCTTGTTGGTAAGAATACATTAGAACCACAATGAACAATTTGTTGTTGCTGCACCTTCAATATATGGTAATCTTAGTTGGTAAAGCGCTATGGATGTTTTCCAGTTGACTTTTTCCATTCTTCTTTATCCTTCTGTGACAATAAGTGCTTCCTTAAAGTTCTCATTATTCGTTTGGAACTTGAAGTCCTTGATGCTTTTTATTTTTGGTTTGAAGTTATGTATTGACATTTGGTATCATATATCCAAAAAAAATGCACTGTAATTTATGTTTACTGTATCTAGAAAAGGGAAACAAAATGTTGGGGAAAATTCATTAAAAGAGGTTATCATGTAAACTCTATTCCATAGAAGTTGACTGCTTATAGACTTCAATGAAGCTTTTCCTGCGTCATGAAGGATAAGGTGGCAGTGTGGAATATGTGGAAGATCTAATTGTAGTTGTGAGTCCCATTATGCAGTTTTGTTTACAAACAGAGAGAAGTTTAATCTATACTTCAATTTCTGTGCTAATATTCCTCTTAGATTCTTTTCTTTTACATAGTTCTTATTATGTGAAAGTTAACACAATATAAAACTATATCCTTAGTCAATTCAAGCCAATCATGAGGGTTTTAAATTGCAGTATTAGCCGGTGTAACAATCTTAGTCACATGCAACCGGTATCGAAAGTATTGGTCAATGTCTAACATCTATTGTGAGTATCAGTTAATGTGTAACAGGTTTTGAAAACTGGACTCGTGATTCTTTTTTCTCAAATGCTAGTAAATGATACAAATAGAATGTTTGTAGTAGTGTTTAATCAACATTTTGACATCTAAAATATGTTTTGTAAACTAATATTAACTTTTATATTACTTTAAGGATAAGAAATGGATATAATTGTATGATATGAGAATTTCACCATTTAGGATATTAGAAATGCTACTAAAAAATATTACTCATGACAATAAAGTAAACAAAATCAAATATTTGTTGGTATAATGATACAAATAAAAGAATAAAAGAATTGAATAATTTGGCTTACCTACAAAGAGGAGTAGCCGTCTATTTATGTTAATGGAGTAGAATTACAGAAGGAATGAAAAATCTACAATGTAGGAAAGAAATCAGCCAAAGATTGCACTATAAATTATGAAATCCTAATTTCTTAATATGTATGTTTTCCAATAAAATCGAATATTTGTTGGTATAATGATATAAATAAAAGAATAAAAGAATTAAATAATTTTGGCTTACCTACAAAGAGGAGTAGCCATCTATTTATATTAATGGAGTAAAATTATAGAAGGAATGAAAAATTTACGATGTAGGAAAGAAATAAAAGATCACACTATAAATTAAAAAATTCTAATTTCCTAATATGTATAATTTTTAGTAATCCCCCTCAAGCTGGAATAAAAATATCAATCAAACCTAGCTTGATAATTGATGACTGCTGCAGAGATAGTCTCATTGGTTTAGTGAATATATCCGCAGTCTGATCAGGCGAAGACATAAAAGAAAGGGTCGAAGTGCCAGCATGAACTTTTTCTCAAATAGAATGAATATCTACCTGTATATATTTGGTATGTTCATGAAGGACTGAATAAGAAGCAAGTATAATGGTAGACTTATTGTCACAAAATAATAGAGATGATCATTTTTCCTCAAAGCCCAGTTCAGGAAGAATAAACCGATGCCAAAATATTTCACAAATACCTTGGGCCATAGCTCAATGCTTTGCCTCAGCTGAAGATCTTGAGACAACTGCCTGCTTTTTACTTTTCCATGATATAAGATGATGACCGTACAAGGTAAAAAAACCAGATGTAGAACGTCAACCCAACATAATTAGCATCAGTAAAAGATGAAAATCCAGATTGATTACCAATAGAGAAAAATAAGCCCAAGACCAGGACAAGTGTTGAGCTACTTCGAGATGAGCCTTACGAGGAGCATGCATAAACTTTTTCACTACACTTAAGCAAAAGTCAGATCTCGTCTAGTATATTAGTCAAGCAAATTAGTCGTCCAACCAAACGTTGAAACATTGATGGATTAGATAGTAACTTTCTAGATTCACTTGAAAACTTAAGATTTGGATCCATCGAAGTAGATACCGGCCTACACCCTAACATGAAAGTGTTTTGAAAGAGATCAAGAGTGTTGTTTCTCTGAGAAAGAGAGATCCCATGATGAGAACGTGCAACCTCAATCCCGAGAAAATATTTAAGGGGGCTCAAATCCTTAATATCAAAAATTCTATCAAGTTCCTGTTTTACCTGAGCAATGCCTGATGCATCATCTCCAGTAAGAATAATGTCATTGACATACACTAGTAAAATGATACGACGACCATCAGGCCGTTGATGAATAAAACAGGTGTGGTCAGAGTGACATTGGATGAAGTTCATAACTAAGATAACATTAACAAATTGATTAAATTATGCTCTTGGTGATTGTTTCAATTCATAAAGAGACTTACGGAGGCGACATACTTTCCTGAATACTCCCCCTCAGCCTGAAAACCTGGTAGAGGATCCATTTAGATGGTTTCCAGTAAATTTCCATAAAGGAAGGTATTCTTGACATTGTTGGTGAAGGTGCCAACAATGAGAAGCGCCCAAGGATATAAGAAGGCGAACCATAGTCTATTTCGCAACAGAGGCAACGATAGCACCAAAATCTTTACCTGGAACCTGGGTAAAGCCTTTACCAACAAGATGGGCCTTATATTGATCTATAGAACCATCAACCAAATACTTCACGCTAAAGAACCACTAACACTCCACAGTCTTCTCACCAGGTGGTAAAGGCACAAGCTCGTAGGTACAATTAGATTCTAAGGCATCCATCTCTATTTGCATGGCAGTGACCCACTACGAATTCTGGAATGCTTCAGATATAGACCAGGAAAGTTGCACAAAAGCAATTTTTCCAAGGAAAGTGTGGTAGGAAGCTGAAAGACCATCATAAGAAACATATTGGGGAGATAGGATAGCTAGTATTGTAAGCCAACCATAACGGGAAGGGATTTTATGAGTACGAGGAGGATAACGAAGAGAAGGGGATGTGTAAAAACGGTAGGAGAGGGAATACCTGAACCTGCGTCTGAAGAGAGCTTTGGCAAAAGAGGTTGAGAACGAGGGCGATAAGAGTATGTTTGCAAAGGGGCAGGAGACCCTTATATTGAGGGAGGTGTGGGTTCCATCATTGAAGGAGAATAAAAAATAGGAACCGAACGGACAATTAGGAAGAGTTCCACCATAGAAGGAGAAGGGGTACATTCTTGTAAGCCGGATATAGTGCTATAAAATGGAATATCCTCACAAAATGTGACATCAAGGGAGTGAAACATGTAGTGAGACATGAGATCATAACACTGGTAACCTTTAAACATAGCAGAATAACCCAAAAAAGGTACATCTAATAGATTTATTATCCAATTTAGTATGATTGGGATAATGATTTTGAACGAAATAAGTACAACCATACACCATATGCAGAAGTGGAAATAAAGTACGATATGGCTGAAGAACTTGGAGAGGAGCCGAACCATGTAGAGTTCGAGTAGGAGTCGGTTAATGATGTAAACTGCAGTAAATACAGCCATATGCTAATAAGACTTAGGTACATGCATGCTACAAAGGAGGCAACGAATGACATACATAATATGGCGATTCTTACGTTTTGTGACACCATTTAGTTCGGGAGTGTATGGACAAGTAAGTTGTTGAAGGATATCCTTCTGACTTAGATGGCAACGAAAGGCATCATAAATGTACTCACCACCATTATCAGATCAGATTTGACGAACAAAAATGTTAAACAGGGTTATACTATTTGGAGAAATTGAACAAATATGGGTAATACATCAAATTTTCGTTTTAGTAAATATACCTGATGTGTAACGAGAATGGTCATCAATAAAAGTCACATAATAATGATGTACAGACAAAGCAGTAATTGGGGAGGATCCCCATATATTTGAATGAATAAGATAAAAACTGCCAAACATACGATGCATGCGAGGAATATAATTAGTACGAGTATATTTAGAAAGTTCGCACACCAAACAATGAAATTTATGGGGTTTTTACATGCTTTTTGAAAGGACAATAACGAACACAAATACTGAAAATTTACATTTCCTAAACGGGCATGCCAGAGGTATATAGTTTGAAGAAAAAAATATAGGATGAAGACTTTGGCAAGATCGAAGCATGAAGACTTAAGAGAGGTGGCTCTCTCCAGTTGTACAGCCCATTACACTTATATCCCTTGTCAAAAATCTTCTTCGAACTCAGGTCCTAAAGCAAACAATGTGTTGGTAAGAAAATGACAGCACAATGAATATTTTTAGCAAGACGACTAATAGATAGGAGATTAAATGCAAAATTGGGAACATGAAGAATAGAGTCAGAGTAATGTAAAGAGATAAAGACAACACCCTCATGGCAGATATTCGAGGTGGAGACATCAGCAGGGCAAACAGTGTTAATAACAGGAATAACCGGGGCAAAAATAAAGATAATTAACTGGTCATATGATCATTGGCTTTAGAATCTAGAACCCAAGTAGGTTTGTCAAACGGAACATGTAAAAGAGTGGAAATACCTAAGGCCAAAGTAGCGGTGGGAATCAAAGAAGAAATGCCCTGAGCTCGAGCAATAAGGGAGTCAGGCTGCTCCTAAAGTTGGCCAATCTGAGTTTGGAGACCACTAAAATCAAGCAGGGTAGGAGGCTCAGGATTTGGCACCATGCTCGGCAATAGCAGCGGTGTGGGATGACTTAGAACCAGAGAGACAGTTTCGAGAAAATTGTTGCTTTAATTTGAGGTAAAGTTTGAAGTAATGAGCATTAGTGTGTCCCACTTTGCCACAATGATAGCAAACAACCTTACTAGTCGAGACATGGGACTCGGAACTAGTAGCAAGGGTTATCTGATCAATCATAACTGGAGGTGCAAAGGTGGAGGGAGGAGCGGATTGGAGTAACCGACATCGATGCTTCTCACCATCAATAGTAACAAAGGCTTCATATAAAGAAGACATTCAAGCCCATCGAGAACTGATATGTATGCTATTGGGCGAGCCGTTTGACCATTATAGAAGCTGCATCAGTCGGAAAATCACTTAATTGCACATATAGGGCCAACTCTTCCCATCGAGACTACAAGCACCCAAAAATTTCAGCCACCGTGAATCCTAAAACCTCTTGGGAGGCATGAGAAATACCTCGATATAGCTAAAAAATGTGGGCATCATTGCAGGCATGTGCATACACTTGTGTCAACGCAGTCTATAATCGGGGAAATCATGATACATGAACATATTAGAGACATGTTCCTCGATATAATTGAAGATCCAACTAGAACGGTGCAATTATCAATATCCCACTGAACATGCTTAGGATCAATCTTTGGGGATTGCTTCTCAGCCTCAAAAAGCCAACTAGACTTTTCTTTTCCCTCGAGAAAAAGATGAAGAGATCGACTCCTACAAGCAAAATTTTTGCGTAACCGAATCAGTAACTTGACAAATTATTACATATCGGTCGATACGATATGTAATGATAGCTCACTTGTTTTTAATCGAATCAACACCCATTTTATATGTTTGAAACCTCTTTCAAGGTACTAGGACATAGTGGAAACCAATTTTGGGAAATAGAGAATTTGCTCATAAAAAGATGGATTGAAAGTAGACCATTTTGAAGGTCACCGAATGCACTTTCGTTATTTGGCACATTTCCATTCATTCTTGCCATCTTCATATCTTGGAGCTCATTTCTAATGGTAATAAAAGGTGGTTAAAGGTGCAGAAAGGGTTTTTGGGTGTTTTGGGAGTTGCAGTTAACTCGCATGTACTCTTTTGTCCTTGAAAAAGCCTCAAGCAGCTCAACGGACATCACCGCCCAATGACTAAACAAATCTCCAAAAGCACTTCTTCTGTTCCATCTACCAAGCGATACCCCTTGGTTATCACAACTTAACTTTACCCTTGTTTGTATTTCTTGTTTCTCTAAAATTATGCTCCATATTTTCTGTGTTAGTTATAGGACCTAAATCCTTTTGATTGGGAGAATATCTCTGCAATTATCACTGTTCTCTGTTAGTAGAGCTATATCGATGGATTCAATGGGGAATAACATTACAAGAGGACATCTTCTTAAATACGTTAGTTTATCTGTAACTGATGCAACTATTTTTCACTATTACTAATAACATAGACCGATTCCCTGTATTATTATTTGAATATGTCTACCTAGTTGTTTTTGGATGCCTCTTGAATCTGTACTTCTGTTAGTTTTTGTCTCTCTTTCTTTGATAATATTCCTTAATTCAAAAACGAAGGTTAATTAGCTGGTAAGGTGCTAGTAGCACTCAACTGTAATGAATCCCCTAATCCACTTGGCTACTTTGCTTTTCAAGTCTATTATTCTTTTCAAAACTTAATAGTTAAGTGTCACAGCTGGTTGCATTTTGACAATTAGCCAAATGTTTGGATCCCAAAACAAGTCGTGGATTTCGTCTAGCAGAAGTTTTTATGAGAGTCCACACGGATTTCACAAGCTGTTGGAAGCCTAAGTGGTCCATGGAGATTATCAACTGTGATGGATTATGATCTATCTGGGACTGGATTTTAAGATCAGTCTGGGGACTGCTTCAATGGCTTGTTTACTCATTTGGGGTTAACACTGTTGATTTACTCATTTGGAATGTGATGGAATAATTTTTATATCTAGGTTTTACCCTACATTACATTGAATACTGTATATGCTAGCATATTGTGCTGTTGGCAATGCCCCATTGCCTTGTAGGCATGTCCTGGAATCAGAATTCCAAAAACAACACTAGATGCAATGAAGGAAGTAATCTTGTGTTGTGATGGTTAAAATGGTCGAATGTGAAGGGGATGCCTTTGCTTTGAGCTTCCTTCGTTGCGATTTTTGATCTATTTTTTTATGTTATTCTTAATTTAATAGAAAATCAGACAGCAATATTGCCAAGGTGGAAATGGGTTGCATAAATAGTCTGGTTCAAAGCAGGCTGCAGGGAATTGTTTCTTTTACTGAATCGTACACTGGTTCTTTAATGGTCCAGTTTGGTGGTTCACTGTTTTCATTGCATGGATTTGTAGGGTCTGATACCTCTGGCCAAATGAATGAAAATTACTGGGCAGTGAAATGCTAGTTCAACTCCCTGGCCTTTGTTTCGTTTTATGTTATCAGTTATTTTTTTGGGTTTCTCTGTTGTGCTTGGTCCTCTGGAAATTATTGTAGGCATTAAGACAGTTGGAATCTAAAGTTTAGATTTTTAGGGTTAAAGATGGAGGAATGAGAGAGAGAGAGAGAGAGAGAGAGAGAGAGAGAGAGAATTAAGAAAATAGGTTTAGGGTTCTACTATATTCCCTGCACCTCTAAGTATTTATATTAAAGTAATAATAGTCCAAAATTACAAGAAGGCCCTCCAAATATAAATAAAAAATAAAATAAAAAAATAGCTATGCTAGCACTCTCTCTCAAGCTAGAACATAGAGATCAAATATGCCCAGCTTCAAAGATAATTGCTGAAAGGTTGAGCATGATAAGAGTTTCGTGAAAATACCACCAAACTGGTTTTCAGAATGAACATATGGAGTGGTAATGTGCTTCCGTAATATCAAATCAGGAATGAAGTGACAATGAACCTCGATATGATTAGTTCGTTAATGAATGATGGAATTATTAGCAATGAAAATAACGGTCTGATTATCACAAAATATTTGCATCGGAGAAGAAACCTGAATTCCAAAATCCACAAGAAGACCGAACCTATAACATTTCAGAAGCAGTATGGGCTACAATACGATACTTTACTTCAGCACTAGAACGGGCAACAATTGCCTATTTTTTATTACGCTAAGTAATAAGGTTTCCACAAATAAAGGTACAATAGCTAGAGGTAGACCAATGATCAGAGCGATTGCCAATCCAATCTGCATCACTAAAGCCTACTACAGACGAGGAGCGAGAAGGATGATTAAGTAGACCTCGACCGGGTCCACTCTTCAAATATCGCACAATTCGACAAATAGCATCAAAATAAGGTTGATGAAGAGCATGTATAAACTAACTGTGGAGTCCATATGAGTATCAACTGATTGGTTAAAAGATTAAGAACATACTTTCTACTGAGAGAGAAAAGGCCCTTGAGAATACCGGGAAATCTCAATGCGAAGGAAATAACGAAGTGCACCCAAGTTCTTAGTGTGAAAAGTGTGACGCAAGCGTAGCGCCTGACTCCCTCGGTAGCAAAATCGAAGCGATGTTATCGCTCGCTTCTCTCATCGCATCATTAACATTAACTGGAATCAACCTTCACTTTCTATGAGAGCGTACTTTTTGAATTCCAATAGTCTTTAAAAGTCCAGTCCAACGGCAGAGAAACTGATGAGACGAAAAAAGAAAGAAAAGCCAGTAAGCGTCAGTAAGGGACTTCCTCCTATAAGTCGCTTTTTATATCGAAAGTTCCCTTAAGATCGACATACACCACTAGTGGTACTAAACGGAAAGATATTAGTTTGGTAACTACAATGTTTAGCATAACCCAAGGACATAGACAGGAAGGGAATACAGTTATACAAAGGCCGACCCGTACACAATGATAAGGGATTGGCTGACCTAAGTGCCGTTTTAAGGCTCGAACACCTGCAAAGTCATCACAAAAAATTATGATATCATCAACATAGACTGTTAATATAACGGTGCCACTAGTGGAGTTACGGGAAAAAAACAGAGTGATCCGCAGAGAAACGCTAAAAACCATAAGCAATCACAATAGAGTTAAAGCGATTGAACCAAGCACGAGGAGACTACTTTAGACTATATAGAGCCTTGTGCAAACGACAGACATGATGCTCACTGCCAGAGGTAATAAAACTAGGTGGTTAGTCCATATATACCTCTTCCTAAAGATCATCGTGAAGAAAGGCATTCTTGATATCCTAGGAAGCATAGATACGGATACAGGATACGGATGTGATACGATACGGATACGCCGATACTGCAAAAGTAAAAAAAGTAGGATATGAAAATGGCTAGGATATGTTTGTAAAAAATATTACTTTTTAAAATTTTTAGTAATGTATTATTTATGAAAATAAAACCCAAAGTTAGAGTGAATTCATTTATTTGTTGCAATCGAGCATTTAATACATGAAAATAATCAAGACATTAGAAATTAAAAATAAAACACAAACTTATTACGTATTAGAGTTAATATAGGAAAACATATAATAAATTAAAAATTTTAAACAAAAAATACCCCAAGAAAATTAAAAAAATATTAAAAATTAGAATCTCACGTATCTCCTTCCCGTATCCTCCACGTATCTGAGCCGTATTTGAAATTCAGAAAAAAAAAAATTATTGGATACTTATTTGGTGTATCGGACACGTATTGTGGTGTATTGGGTGAGTATCCGTATCCGTATCCGATACGCGTAGGGGATCTATTTTGAAGTATTCGTGCTTCATAGTTGGTATCGAGTTGATACAATGGCCAAGAATGACTAATCGCCACAGAAAAAAGAATTCGAATGGAATTAAGACGGGCGACCGGTGAAAATGTCTTCAGATAATCAAAGCTGTAAGTTTGAGTGTACTCTTTAGCCACTAAGTGCGTCTTAAGCCACTCAATAGAACCATCGGGAAGAATTTTGACGGTGTACATCCAACGGCAACCCAACGGTTTGTTTGCTGGGAGGAAGAGAAGTAAGCTCCGAAGTCTGATTCTGATGAAGAGCACTCATTTCCTCAGTTATAACGTGTTTCTCTCTAGGCAATGATATAGCTTGCTTGTGAAAAGAAGTAATAGGAACAGTAGACAAGGTATAAGTAAAGGAATAAAGACAAGGAGAGAGACGATCATAAGAGACATATTGAGTGGTAGGATATTGAGTATAAGTGCTATTGCCTTGCCGCAAGGCAATAGGTAGGTCATCAGCTGAAGGTAGGACCGTAGACGAGGAAAATGATGTGGTTGGGGGTTATAAGATACAGTAGGCCAATTCTGAGAGTGGTGGTACACATGTCGAGGAGGAGAAGGCACTTGCATGAGAAGATTAATAGGCAAAGGAAGCGTAGGAGTGGTGAACTCCCTTTACGACAACAGATAAGGTTAGTAGATAAGTCTTGACCAGCTGCAGTAAAGAAGGAAGTTGACTAAAAAAACTTGACGTTAGCATTGAAAAAATATTTACGAGACTTTAGATGGTAGCAACGATATCCTTTCTGAGTGCGAGAGTACTCGAGAAAAACACATTTGCGAGCTCGATGCGATAACTTATCAAGACTGGGATCAAGAACATGAACAAAGGCAATGCAACCAAATATCCGAGGAATAAGAGAAAAAGTCGAAGAACCAGGTTATAATAACGTAAAGAGTGACTGATTGTTCAATACCACAGAGGGCATACGATTTGTGAGATGACATGCAGTGAGAATAGCATCACCCCAAAAATATTTGGTACATGCATTTGGCATAAGAAAGTACGTGCAACATCTAACAAGTGTCGATGCTTACGCTCAGCGACACCATTTTGCTGAGAGATATGGGCTCAAGTAGTATGATGAATAAGGCCACGATCTACACAAAGATTCAACAATAGACTTGATATATTCCAAAGTATTATCAGAGTGAATAGTTTTGATCCGTTTGCCAAATTGTGTGAAAATCTCATTATAAAATTTGGTAAGAATAAGAGGCAACTCGGATCTGTTCTTCAATAGAAATAAGGGAAAATTACATGAAGACCCCTTATACTATGACCGTGTATCACTTTATCCCATGAACTAAAGAAGCATACAAAACGACCCCTTAACTATTTAATGATATCATTTTAACCTCCTCCGTTAACATTTTATTTTCTAAATTAACAGAAAATAGGGAGCTAAAGTTGCAGTTATTCAAATGGAAGGGGTTGGAGTGATACCATTGAATAGTTAAGTAGGTCTATTTGATACGTTTATTTAGTTTGTGGGGTCTATTTGTACGCTTATTTGACAGAATGCTAACGGAAGGGGTTAAAGTGATACCAACTAATAGTTAAGGGATTGTTTTGTATGCTTTTTTGGTTTAGGGGGTAAAGTGATACACGATTATAGCATAAGGGGTGCTCGTGTAATTTTTTCTAAAAATAATCAAGTCATACAAGTGTAATCATCAATAAAGATAACAAAATAGAAATATCCATTAGTACTAGGAGTTTGAGGACCCCGAATATCAGTATGAATTACATCAAAAGACCCAAACTGATGACCATGATTACTAGAAGGAAAAGAGCTACAGTGATATTTGCCCACCTACAAGCCTCACATTCTAAACTAGACACATAACCAAAAATAGGAATAGCTAACTTCAGTTTGGCCAAGGACGGGTGTCCCAACTGAAAATACCACTGAAGAGGAGAGATAGAAGCACTCAAGGCAGTGGATATGTGGGGAGATACTGGATCAATATTTAAAAAGTAGAGATTATCCTTCTCATGCCGTGAACCAATCATCTTCTTGGTTTGCAAATCCTGACAAACATAAGAAGGAGAAAAAATTATAGAACAATTTAAAACTTTAGTCAATTGACTAACAGAAAGCAAGCTGAACGGAAAATCAGGAACACAAAGGCTAGAGGGTAGAGTAAGGGATCGAGTAGAACGAAAAACCCTTCTACCACGGATTGGGCGAGAGGAACATCAGCTAAAATAATATTATGATAAAGAGTAAAATCAGAGAAAAATGAGGGATTACTAGACATATGAGAACTAGCGCCGGAATCTATAATCCATGAAGGATGGGTAAGAGCAGTACATGCAGTAGTACTTGAATTAGCTAAAGTAGAAGTAGAAGTGGAAGAAGGATAACCGGTACACAATGCCTGAAGTAGATCGCTAATTTGAGTAGTGAGTGAACCATGAGAATTATAACTAGATGTTGCTTGGCCAGAAGGAGCGGAAGATGCTAGAGTAGTATCAGTAACCTGATGAGCATAACTGGGCTTCCCATGCTTTTGCTAACAGTAAGGTTCACTGTAATTAGTAGCCTCACAATGATCACAATTACAGTCACCTCTGCCACCTGTTTGACCACCACTATGAGCGCCACCACGACCACCACGTCCACCACATGGGTTACTACGACTACCAGTAGAAACCAAGGTGTAGGACTTTGAGGAGAAGAGGCAGGTCGAACCACAGAAGAAGCCTGTCCCAATGAGGAGCGCAAAAGTCGAGAGTAGGCATTAGCAGCAGTGGGTAAGGTCTTGCTGGCAAGAATCTGATCTTTGAACCCACGTAACTCAGGGTCCAAACCAAATAACAAGAAAGCAATCATAAAGTCCTCTTAGTGGCGCTGCTGTTGGCCGAGATCAGTAGTAAGGGGTCATAACTACAACAATTGGTCCGTAAGATTCTAAAGAATATTGTAATACTCCGATAAAGGCTTCCCCCAAACTACTACTTTGTGGTGAAAATTTTCTCATAGATCTCAAAAACACAAGAAACATAACTCTGATGGGAGAAGGAGTTGGCAACGGAGTCCCAAATCTTCTTAGAGGTGTTACAAAATTCAACGGTCACGGAAACCGCTGTCACAGTCAGTCTATTCGAATCGAATCTTCGCATATCCAATATTTATATTTGGGATCTGTTTGAGTTAAAAGATTATCAATTATGTACTTCAATTTGCGCTTCCTCCATAGAAAAACTTTTACTGCATGTGCTCAGTCTAAGTAATTGAAGCTATTTAATTTGGTGGAGGTGGGCATATCATCATTCATAAGTAAGGAGACTTTGTTTTCAGCCAAAGCAAGCAATCAAGAACCAGAAGTGTTGCACTAGAAATAGAAAACAGAAAACAGAAGTCGCAGACAAGAAAACACGTCGTGCAGCAAGGGAATTGGACCACAATCTTCAAATCAATGCAAAGTATACGCAACAAGATGATTTGCAAGTCACATACCATGGATCAGAGGGTTCAAAGCAAAGAAAACCAAAAAAAAGGCAAAAGTCACCCCTAGAAGGTAGAACACATCGCGTGAAGATGTTGTCGGTGCAATAGAAGTTTCTAATTTCGATAGGAACACCAAATTTGAAGCAAATCAAGGCAAATTGACAACTCCTCAGGTGATTTCGGCGCTTATAGATGAGATTGGGACCTCCAATTTGAAACAAGAATGCCCAAATCAAAAAAAAAAAAACCCTAAAAGTGCCGAACAGCTTCCAAAAATTGAAAACCTCCTCAGATGGCCCCAAACAAATGTAGAAAAATAATCATAATGCTCAGATCAACAAGTCGCTCAAGATTTGAGGATTGATTTCCCTCAACTATTCTAACGTTAGCGTTGGGTTGCTGACGTCAGCAACTCCGATTGGTTCTGGTGATGTTCTACACTCTTTACTTTGGATCTATTGCTCTGATACTAAGTTTGAATCTAAAGTTTAGACTTATAGGGTTAAAGATGGAGGAATGAGAGAGAGTGAGAGAGAGAGAGAGAGAGTTAAGAAAATAGGTTCTCTATTCCCTGCACCTCTAAGTATTTATATTAAAGTAATAAAAATTTAAATTACAAGAAGATCCTCCAAATATAAACAGGAAAAATAAAATAAGAAAATAGCTACGCTAACAAAGACGCTGTCGGACTATCAGAGGTAGGGTGAGAGCTAAGGAAATCTTAGAGTGGAGAGAGGGAGAAGCCTCTGATGTGTGGAGTTGGAGATGACTCTTTTATGTGTGGTGGAGAGTTGTTATGAATGGAGTGGTCTCCTTTTACAAGGGAGTTGGGCCCAGCCCACCTTTTACACAATGTCTCATGAGTGGGGCATTTGATTGATCCCATTTAGTCTAACTGCACAATGCTTTGACCTTTGAAGTGCCATGTGTCTTGGTTAAGGGTTGGTCTCGTCTTCTTACAGAAGCCTCTCTATTTATCCAAGTGAAGCACCCTGAAGCAAGGATCAAAATTTTGTTTCGGTCTGTTGTTTCGATTAGCATAAAATTTTGAAAATGTTTCAGAAACGTTTTGGGAACATTTCAAATGCGACAAAATTAGAAATGTATGGAAACTTATGGTAAAATCTGTGTATTAAAGACAAATAATTAATTAATTATACACAGATTTACGTAGTCATCACATAAAATAACTAGCGTAAAACCAGAAAAATCAATGTTAGGGGTCCTTAAGCCCTGAACTTGGCTTAGGCAGGCTAACATCATCAGAGTGCAAATCTGGAGTTCAGTGAAGCTGCCTCCTCAGTGATTCATTGAAGCGAGGTGTGAGCTGCGCCTCGGCAATCCATTTAGGTGATCTTAGAACGGTAACTCGGCGATCTGTTGATGTGATCCTTGAACGATGCTATGGTCATCTGTTGAGATGATCCATCTGAGCGATCCGAGGGGGGGGGGGGGGGGGGGG
>JAOTRH010079327.1:0-17307 GCA_034768845.1 Heliamphora exappendiculata
ATATATTTGAATAGCACTCTATTATGACATGTATAATTTTAAATATATATTCTCTCTGAACATAATTTTTGGCTTTATCCTTGATTATAAGACTTATTTTTTAGAACACTATAATCGCAAAGAACCATAAAAAGTATAAATTTAAACTAAAATATAAAAAATTTATATAATTAAACGATTTTATTAACTACATTAATTAAAAAAAAACACACACACACACAAACACACACTTGGGTTTGTAACGCCATCTTCTGCCACCTCGTGGGATTCTTCCTTGGCATTCCGCCTTCCAGACGCTTCCTCTCTCTCCTCACATTGAGCAGCCATCTCCTTCGCCTCAAGCAAACCCAATGTGACATTTACCAAACGACCCTTTTCTCTCCCTCTCTTCCCCGACGTGGGCTTCACTACAGGATTACTATCCTCGAATAATTCCTTCGAAAATCTTACCAACCCAGATAAGAATTTGTGTGTAATTCCCTCCCTTGATTGGTCTGTTTTGGAAACAATTGGGAGAATTTCTTCTGAATATCTTTCGAATTCCTCAAATGGAAATAATCAAATGCATTTTAAGGGTGTGATTGTGATCCGAAATTTGATTTTGTTGGTGCGACAGGTGGTCTTGAAAGAGGTTAGAATAAAGGGATCAATCGACTGTGATGCTGATGCAGATACTTCATCGTCTATTCGGCACACAGAATAAGACCCATTTATTATTCAGCTGTAATTTTTAATCTTTTGCATTGAATTCATGATGGAATTGAAGGGATTCTAGTCGTTAGCTTCAAAAATTGTCGCGATCAATTCCTTTTTGTGTAAGGGTGTTCGGTGAACTGATATCGGGGCCGTAGTTAATTTCTGTAGTTGTTACTGTTTCTACACCATGCCAGCCATACAGAAGCTTTATAATGCTTGTAAAGTATCACTTTCCCCCAATGGACCGGTATCGGAAGAAGCTCTCGAAAAAGTTCGCGCTCTGCTAGGTAGCGAGTATAACCCTTTCTTTGCCTCTTATTTAGGTTCATAACTTTGGAAATTGCTATTTGAATGCAAAAAAAGAAAAAAAAAGTTGTGATTTGTTGGTTTGCTTATTATATTATGCTATCTTATTCAAATGGATTTGAAGCACTAGTTGAATGGATTTTACTTATGTACACGGGTTCATCGGACGATATTCGTTTTGACACAATTTGCATAGATTATTTGTTTTTAGGAGATATGAGAGATCATATGCAAGGAATGACCATGAGTGAACACTATGTCAATCCCTATTTTATGCTTGTAGCTCAGGTTATTTGTTTATAGGCCATCTGGGAGATGAATGATGATATATCAGTGATATTAATGATATCATGTATTGACACTAGGCCTATCCATATTTTATGCTTGTGCTTGTTGATTGGACTAACATCTGATCTAATATGCTTAGCCCCATCAACACTTTGCTTTAGAGAAACCTTTTTCATATGGAGTTGAGTTTGGTTAATGCTGCATTATCAGGATTTACCAGTATTTTTGCAATATGCCTCTTCATGGCTTGATCCATAACTAGCCATGCCAATCCCCTAATTTTCTTGTCCTTTTCTCCATTATGGTTCCTTTCTACAAGTAGCAGCTAAAATGATGAATCAAAATCTTTTCAGAAACTTTTCATTGACAATCACGACGTACCAAAATATCGACATGAATAGCAGGAGATAAGTAGATTTGTGCCAAACAGGTTTCCAGCAGTGGAAAAAACTTGTTTATTTATTTATTTATCATTTTTTTTGGAAGTAACATATTTTAATCATATTCTTTCAATGAGAAAGTAAGCTGGTCTTTTGTTGTAATTTGCTGCTATAATAGAACTTGATTTCTACTTAAGCAATGAGCAAACTTTATTTAAGGAATTCTTGTGTGTTCCGGATTTGAACTACACTTTTTTTCCCTTTTCTTTGTGTTCCGGGTTTGGGGTTGGGGACAGGGGGAATGTAGGGGTGTTAGGGCAAAGTAGGTTGGCCTTTTATGTTTGACAATTAAAAAAAATTGATAGATTAAGAATGATATAACTCATAGAATTGAAGTAGGTTGTCTCAAGTGAATATGTACTTTTGGCATATTATGCAATCAAGGAATACCTATAAAATGGAAATGAAAATTTTATAGGAGAGCTATAAAGCTAGCAATGCTTTGTGGGATGTTAAAATGGATGTGTTGTAATACTAGGAGAGTGGTAATTAAGAATGAAAATATTCGTAAAATGTATGAGATCATCAATTGAGGATAAACTGTGATAAAATAAAATAAGGTAGTTTAGTCGCATACAACAAAGATCAATGTATGCAACTGTTACGAAGAATAGATGCGAGTGTTAGGAAGAGTAATATTACCATTATTAATGGAAATGTTAGCGGGGGGAAAGGCCTAATTTAATGTAGGATCTTGTGGTAAAAATGGTATGAACTCATTTAATTTAACTTAACACATAGCCCTTGATAGAGTTTAATGGAGAAAAGGATTTATATTTCTGATCCCATATGACTGCAGCACAAATTTTAGTTTGATTTGGTTTGTTGAGGTGGGGAGGTGTAGTGTATCTACCTTTCTTGTTCATCAATAAATCAATCCTTGATTGGATGCAGGGAAAAGAAATTAAAATTAAAGTTTGTGATAAGACATTTTTTTTTGGGGAAGGTTTATAACTTGTAGCTTACCAACAATCTCCTGGATAAATGCACATAAATGTTGTTTATGTTTCAAGCGTAGCCTTTATTTGTGGCATTAGACCGTACTAATAGGAACATTTTCTACAAGTTGGTACAAGTTCATTATGGCTATTGCTACAGATTTGCAATAGACATTAGGGACTTGATTGTAGGCCCAGCAATCTTCTGGATAATTGCACATACGAGTTGTTCATGCTTCAAGAAAAACCTGTCTATTTGTGGAATTAGACCTTACCAATAGGTACATTCTGTACGAGTTGGTACAGGTACCTTATTACATTATGCCTTTTGCTATGGATTAGCAATAGACACTACTAGTTGGTACAAGTACATTATGGCTTTAGCAATAGACACTAAGGACCTGATTGTAAGCCCAAGCTTTTTTTTATTTTTTGTTTATTTTGTTTAGCTTAAAAGATAAAAGAAAAAAACAATAGGTCGTTTAGAAACTTAGCTTTTTTAGTGGCCAGTAGAAACGCTCTTTTGGCAAAACTTTTGGTTTTTTTTTATTTTTTTTTATTTTAGCTTTTTAAAAAGATGGCATAGTCCTTCATTAACAGGTATTGGAATTGATTTGTAACATGTAAGAACAACAATTTCACTTTTTCATACCAGTATTGGGAATTTGGGATTCAGCAAAAAAAAAAGAAGTTAAAAGTATGCTTTTTGGCTTTTTGATTGAGGCAAATGGACTATGTAGACTTTTTGACTTTTTAGCCCAAAGGCCAAAAGGCTCGAGTATCCAAATGAGGCCTAAGTGCTGCCATTGATCTTTGAGTTTAGATTGGAGAACTCAAGTGGGATGTAGAGGGTTTTATGTTTAAAATATAACTACACTTATGTCTGCTAGAGCTAGCTAGAGTCATGTCAATAAAGGTAAGTGTCAATGGAGTTGTGAGGAATTTTTTGCCTTAATGAAATATGGTAGATTGCGATGTAAACAAAATCTTGGGTGTTCTTTTGGACCCACACGTAAATGAAGTTATTGAACCCCATGCTGAAGATGTAGATGGTTGTTGTATTGTACGGTCGATTTCTTACCAATCATTCGGTAGGGGCAGCTCCCAAGGCTTGAATAGATAATTGATGGCCAATACAAATTCACAATTGCACCACTAGGTACTACTCTACTGTTGATTTTCTCTCTTAAGAGATGGTTGACAATATTAGCTTGAAATGTGATAAATTGGTCCAAGCTGTATAAACTGACTTGGTTACGTATGACAAGGAGTTCTTGTTACTAGGCTTTCTCCAGTGGACTTACTGCCAAAAAATTCTACTCGAGCCATGCCATCACTTGTTGGAGTGTCCTTGACGGTGGACCTAATGTAATAATGAAGAATATAAGCATTTAGAAAAGACGAATTTTATTCTTTTTTTTCATTTTTTATTTTTCTTAGTGAGTAAAACAATTGAGTGAGAGTACAATCCCTATATTCACGATGTACATGCAAAGTAGAAGAACAAAAGGTATACAAAAACTGTACTCATGTGGCACGAAAGATCTATGATAGAACTGGAAGGGAAAGAACCTCTCATGAAGACGAGAACTTTCTCTATCACTATTATGCCCTCATTCTGCGAGTTAAAAGTTGATAAGATTTACTCTTATTTTTTGAATTTTGAAGAATTTCACATTCGTTCTTTTAATAGCTCAAAAAAAAAAAAGAAAAAAAAGAAGCTCAATCAATGACGTCTTTCAAATGCTAAAGTAAAAAAATGCTATAGTTTATTGCAAATCTTAATAAAATTTGTTACATTAATTTTTATTTGTAGATTGATAAGTAGATTTATGTTGGAAATACTTAGAAATCTAAGAACTAGAAGCATCAGAGTAATGTAAGGGACTTAGAATATGGATAAATAATGAATATTCCTTTTATGGAGTACTTTGGGTAGCCCAACCAATTAGGTATATAATACCACTAACCCTAGGTATGTTGTCAATATGTAGCTAAAAGCAAGGGTGCCTTCAAAGACAGTTTGAATGTGAAATTGCTTATATCCACCCCATTGGTCGAGCTTATATTGCGCTCCTTCCAATGCATCACAAACACATTTGTACCAGTAGCTATTACTAAATTGAGTTTTATGAAAGAGAAAATTGAAGTTATTTTATATTGATAAAATCGTACTAAATTAAAATCAGATTAGCTTCCAGCGTGGAGTAGAGTCCAATAGAAATTAGCCTCTACGTGGAGTAGAGTCCAATAGAAGTTGTTATGAATCTTAATGAAAATTAGTCAAGACATAACTAGAGCGGGCTTAAGGTGCTTGTCTGTTAGCGGTAAAGGGAAAAGAGATGTGTCTGAATTTCATAGGAACTTCAACCTTTACTTAATGGCCCGCAACCCCTTTTTATGAGGAATCTCTTTGCGGACTCCCACTATAAATGATATATCGGTATCTACTATTGCATAAATCTTATCCCTAGTATAAATGTACCTTATGGACCTCATTGTGGCGTCATCCCATTAACGCATATGCATTTACAATGGTAAGTGTCAAAGTTGGGTAGTGTTGGAGAATATGGGTAAGAGGAATACATGAATCTTATTGAGATATGCCAATACATCACCAATGGATCTTGCTTCAATTTGCTTAATTAGGAAATTCAAATATAGGCTACATTAGGACATTTAGAAAGCGATAAATATTTGGTACAAGAAATTCAAAGATAGGCTACATTAGGATATTTAGAAAACAAAAGATAGGCTACAGTAGGATACTTAGAAAACAAAATATTCAGTATAGGTAATTCAATATACACTTTCCAAGATAATAAATTTGTATATTAACTTTCTCTTCTTATTAGTTTGTGTCATATCTTTGCTAGGGCCTCCCGCTTGAGCTATTTTTATTTTTGTAAGTGCTTTTAGAGTAGGTTAGTCAGACTTTCGACTAAGCCTATGTTTGGATTAGCTTTTTTGGGAGCTTTTTGGCTTAAAAGTCTCCAAAAAAGCCTACTTGTTTAGTATCAGTTAACTTTTTCTATATATTTTTACATCTATTTTTTTATAAAAAAAGCCAAAAAGCCAAAAAGCCAAAAAGGCTACAAAAAAAGTTAGTCCAAACATAGGCTTAGTTTCTATTGCTTCTGTGTCATTCCAAGGGTGGCACTTTTTTGTTTATTCAACTTACGCTTTGATTCTTAGTTGTTACTTTACCTTCAATATCCGTTTCTTCTAATATCTCCTAAAAATCACGGACACTTTTACGAAAGAAGCGTATTGTGTCGGACACGACATTTCTAAGTTCGTGTTCGTCACTTTTTAAACACGTCTTAATTAAAAAAAAATATGGTATCGTATACTTTTTCGATACTTGACTAATACTTCAACAACACTTTTTGAACTCTTTGAATACGTTTTATGTGATGAATTTCTTCATAGTAATAATGTTTTCCATCACAAAGTGGTCTTTGGCCTAATAGTATAGGTGTTTGCTTCCAAATGGGAGGTTGAGTGTTCAAACCTTGCAAGGAGAAAGGTGTGGATGTAACAGGTGTGTGAGTTTAGCCATTCAAAATAATAATAATAATAATAATAATGTTTTTCATCATTCGAAATGCAAATTATGAATACCAAATATGTTTTGGAATATTTATAAAATGAAATATGGTGCTTTTCAATTTTATTAATGATAAATTGTATATTTTCAATCAGGAATCTTCAAGGAATGCTTGAAATTTACATGGGCTTGTTGGGAAGCTCCATCTATGTCATAGAAACATCCGTTGTTTGAGTCTCCATTAATGATGCACTCTATATGTCAATTCCTATATTCATGATGCACACAATATGCAAATTATGACTCCCCTTTCATCCCAAATACGTGATTAATATTTCCTATAAAAATATTTTCCATGGCTTTAGAAGGTTTGTGAGGCTTGTTTGTTTGACATCTTGCTTGAAGCTGAGGCTTAAGGTGATCTTTCTGTCATTTCTAGTGGTTTGTGCTAGCATTATGTTTGAGATGCTCTCTATTTGCATTGCAATATTGAGTTTTATCGTTGTGATTTTCTAAACTACCCAGTCATTTATAGGTATTGCAAAACCTTTGAATATATAGCGTCTTTATTTGCATGTGTCTTCTTCTTGTCATTGCTGTCAATCAAAATAGTTGATTTAGAATTGGCTAATGTATGTGCGCCTTTGGTTTAGTTTAATTGTATTCTATTGAATAGACTTGATAGTGGTGATAATAATATGTACCAAAGGCACATATAATTACGAGTATTTTAGTTCAAACTCTATGTAATATGATTTGATTTCATTTTTAAAGCTGTCTTCCCTCATTAATGATACCCAATTGTGTTTTGCTAGCCTTTATGCTGGATTCTTATAACATTTTATGTGGGATAAAACACCTAAAACTTTTCAATTCACATGATAATTTTCTTTAGTATTCTTGTAGCTCAATGATTGTGGAATCTACACGGCAGCAGGAGTAGAGATATTATTTTGAAAAAGTAATAGAGCAGAAGCCCTTGCTGTTTACCTGTGATTCTAGAAATATAGCCGGACTCTCTACAAAAATACTGGTGAAGCATTGCCATCATAAGATTCATAACATTTTAAACAAAGTACACTCAATTTGGTCCCCATCCATGAGGGTCTGGGAGGGGTAAATTGGGTACAGACTCAACCTTTGGCTATATATGCGCAAAATGATTGTCCTTATGTTTGAACCTACAACCTTAAGGTTAATAGGCGAGGTTTAACCGCTCAAGGTTAATATCATGACACTGGAATGTCAACAAATTTGAGTGTTGTGTTTATGTCAGTATGTCTTTACGATTTGTGTTCTCCCCCCTGGGTGTCTCTCTGTCTCTCTGTCTCTTTGTCTCTCTATCTGTCTGTCTGTCTGTCTGTCTGTCTCTCTAATCTTTTTCTCTTGAATCTCTTCTTTTCATATGCTTTATTTGCTCTAGGATGGATTTTCTTATCCTTCCGTTTTTTAAAATTAGTCCGGCGTTTCTACAAAATAAAAACAAAATGATTCCACTAATGGTGGGAAGCAGTAAATTTCTTGAATTCACCACCTGCTTGGTTACAACTGCCAAAGTTTTGAACATTTTCATATTCTCCCAGTTAATTTAGAAATGTAGGTTGGAAATTGAACAATGTATTTGAAAAGATTCTACATTAATTGCAACTATATTGTATGACCGTCGACCTTGGGCCTGATATGTATCTTCTAAATTGATTGGGTCTTGGCCAGAAAAATACTTTGAACTTTTTAGTGCATGCCATGTACAATGGTAGAACTATATGAATACACATTGCAATTCTAATTTCTGAAATGTTGTACGCGTTTGTTGGTATGAAATTCTATGTTGTCACTGTAGCTTGCAGTCCATGAAGTATTACAGTACAGCTCTTAATACAGAGTTGTGTTGCAGACAAGATCAAGCCCTCTGATGTCGGTCTTGAGCAGGAGGCACAGTTGGTACGTGGGTGGAGAGGTTCTGTGCATGGAAGTAATGGGAATCTTAAATCACTGCCACCTATCAAATACCTGCATTTACATGAGTGCGAGAGCTTCTCTGTAAGTGTGGTCCCTAAGGCTCATCTATTGAAGCTCATTCTTAGTCACAACCTTCCGGTTGGGTATAATGTGCTTAATGTGGAAGCTTGGAGACTAAATCTTGGAGATTCATTTGTTTCTGAATTTCCGTGCAGATGGGAATATTTTGCTTGCCACCTTCCTCTAGTATACCTCTTCATAATCATCCTGGAATGACTGTGTTGAGCAAGCTTTTATATGGTACATTGCATGTAAAATCATTTGATTGGGTTGATATGCCTGGGCCGTCTGATCAATTACAAGGTTTGCTCTTTTTGGCTGCCATTTTTTTCTTCTGTATGCTAGCTGGTTCTATGGTTTTCTATGGTATCTGAAAATGGTTAGTGGATTTAGGGGATGTTGCCAGTCCTATCCTTTGACGAACTGAAACCTAAGAAACCCTAACACTTCTACGAAACCCTCATAAATGCGTGCCAGACACATTTTAAACATACCTTAATTAAAATGTTAAATTTATAATATCATATCCTTTTTCGACACTTCACGAACATTTCTTGAACCCTCAAAACACGTCGTATGCGATGAATATATGCATATTAATAATGTTTTGCATGTTTCGAAACACAAATTTTACATAATAAATCTGTTGTGAAACATTTATAAAATGAAATATTGGCATTTATAATTTTATTAGTGATATATTATATATTTTCAGTGACTACTAATAAATTATTATATAGTTGACATAAAATAAATATATAAAGATATAAATTTTAACGTGTTTAAGACGTGTTGTGCCTTACATTTTTTGAAAATTAATGTATTGTATCCGTGTAGTGTTGTGTGTTCGTGTCCGTTTCCTTGCTATTTAGACTGAAATTCGATTATGTTTGTTTTTGTTTTGTGAATTTTTTTGAGATTTTTTTGGAATAGATTTTGAAAAAAAAATTCTAAAAAATGTCCGATTTGTGCTTTTTAAAATTTTTTAAAATATTCATATAAATAATGATTATTTAATTGGCCACTGCCTAATCAGTTGTCCAAAAATTTGTCAACTGGAGAATTAAATCAAACAATAATTTAAAGCGAAGTTGCTCAAAAAACTCTTTCCAAACTAAGAACTGAACATAATATTGTGGAATGGTACCACAAATGGTCCAGGGCCCGGTGGGATTTTGGACGCGGGAGTGCCTTGGGTGGCTTTTCCTAGGTGACCGGGCTACTCAGTGAAAGCAGCAGCTTTAGCCCTAAGGGGAAAAGCGCCGGGGTTTTACTAAATGCAACAAAATGGTATTACAGAATGGTCCTAGTGAGAGCATGAAGAGAAGTTGACACATTTGCAAGGGGTGTTTCACAAGGGATCAATCGACTTGTAAACATAAGTGTTTTGATAGATTGAAAATCCAAACAAGTAACGGTAAGTGTTGCAACCCTGGGGAAGATGAAGCAAGTACTTATCTTGTTCCAAACAATGAACCTTGGTGAGCAAATCTGAGGCCAATCATTTGTAAATGTTATGTTAAGGAAATGTTAAGGGTGAACGTGGGTGGCAAATCTAAGGCTAGATCCTGACTTTCCCATGGAAATTATTTAGTGGGAAGTGCCATAAAAACCTCCCATCTTGCCTGAACAGTGGCTTTTACGATATTGGACTGGGGAAATTGAAGTTTAATTGGTGTTTTACGTGCAAGAGAATGAACAAAACTGTAAATTATTTCTTGTTTGTCTTATAATGCCCGGGACTCCTAGATTTTGTTGTTTTTACTTTCTGGAGTTTCGTGAATCATTCAACATTCAGTGGAGGAAATTTTTGGCTGTTAAAAGTAGATGCACTTGAGGATTGTGAAAGACGGTTGGCAGAAAGGAGCACTGTTTTCAAGCTTAAGGCCTTTGCTTGGGAAGGGTTAAGGTAGTTTTTGGATGATTTCTGTCGTATGCTCTCCTACAAGGTTCCTTAGGTATTCTGGTTCAACAAAACATTTGGTCCTCAACAGATAGATGAATAGGTAATATTTTTCAAGTTTATCAAATTTACTAAACAATAAATTTTTGAGAAACAAACTCACTGCATGGATATCAATCATATAAGTAACAATTTCTTTTTTTATCAATCCTTATATTATGTATGATTAGCAATAAAGGACTTATTTGGAGCTTTTCTCGTGACTTTGGCTAGACATAACATACGTTTTTGGTGAATCCACACTACATGTATTGAAAATAATGTATATATACTTGTATTGGTGGGTGTAATCAGCAGTAAAATGTTTGTATTTAGAATCTCCCATCTGACAGGTGGAGAGCTTGTGTGAATGGTATCTCTCTCCCTCATTGAATGTTCATGGGAGTCTTCATTTCATTTTGTCTTCGTATCACTTTCTATTTAAAAAACGAGGGTGAAAGAATGTAGCGTGCCTCAGGTTTGTGTGTGGATATGTGAACCTAAGTAATAGGTTCAGTCTGCAAGACAGCATGATTATCTATGTAATATTGGACTTGTATCACATTCTCTTTCGTGACTTTTGGCATAATTTATTGATTTATTTACTTATTCACAATATATGAATGGGTTTTCTGTTGCAGCAAGACCCACAAAGCTCATTAAAAATGGTGAAATGATGGCTCCCTGTGAGACAACAGTTCTCTATCCATCGAGCGGAGGCAACATCCATTCTTTCAAAGCTGTAACACCATGCGCCATCTTCGATATCTTGTCTCCGCGTTACTCTGCCGAGGACGGACGAGACTGTACTTACTTCCGGAGGTCTCCACGAGGAGATTTGCCAGGTAATAAATAAATATATTTAGCGCACATTATTCACCAATTTTGATAATTAGGCAAGGAGATCTTTTTAACAACTGCGTTTTTCAAACCCGAGAATGATTACCTACTTTTATTTAATTTTGGGTGTTTTTTGCTCATTTTGGTGATGTTTTTGTTTTTGTTTTATGCGTCGAAGGTACTCTTGAATTGGATGGAGAGACCCTTGGGGAAGTGACTTGGTTAGAAGAGTTCCAACCGCCAGATGACTTTGTGATTCAGAGAGGTCAGTACAAAGGTCGTGTCATTAAAACTTGAGCATTCTTCTTCTTCTCCGTTTTCTTTTTAAAAGCACTCCATCCTTTTTTAAATGATTCGACCGTTACGATTAGGTAGTTTGAGGCGAATTCTGGAATTTAGTTGTGAGTAGCCATGAGGAGAATTATTTTTGTTGGATTGGCTATGAGTTAGGCATGTGACTTGTACATAATAATATTTATAGTCATTTGTATGTAGTGACCTCAGCTTTAAAAGTTTGAGCACTGATGAGAGATTTGAAAGAAACACTCCCATGCCCGGTTTTTTTGTATTTATCATCATTTTTCTGGCTGATTTTGAAGCAGATGAAATCTTTTTCCTTATTTTGATTTAGCCAAATTTTTTTTGTGCCCCAGATTTTTATTTTTATTTTATGGACATGAGGAGACTGCTATGGGTAGGGCTCCTTGACCTACAATAGTAAACTACATATATTTCGGAGTATTTTGGTAGAACCATTAAATCGGTCCAAATTGACAAATTGTGTGATTTGGTTTGATTTTTCATTGTTGACAGTTTAGTTTTGATTTCAAGTTATTAAGAACTGTTCATTATGATTTGGTTCATAGATTAAGTTTCTAGCAAATCGTATGAAATGGAATTTGACAGTTCTTTAATTTTGTTGTATTCATATTATATTATGCATAATATATAAAAAAATAGAAATAAAAACTAGTTTTTTACCTCTTTTTTCTTTCTTTGTTTTTTTTTTCTCTTGGATAATCTAATTTTTTGTTTTCTTTTCAAAATATTGTAATATTATATAATATATAGACTATTAATAATTGATAAAAAAAAGAATCAAATATAGTGCATAGTTTATAGATACAAGAATATTAAGAGAAAGGCCAAAAAAATGAATGGAAAGAAATAAGCAAAATTAGCCTGTAATATTTTTAACATTAAATAAATAAAGTATTTAATTTTACAACCTGCTGGAGAATTTGGTTCGGTTTGAGATTTACAGGCAATGATTTTATTTCATCATCCTTGTTTTTGGTCTGTAGCTCATGGAGGTTGGAATCAAAGCTGTGCGCCACTTATTTTTATTTTTTATTTTATTTATCCAAATTTTGTTGAATAACTTGAATTTGACCCTTCTCAACATGCTGAAAATATTGGTCTATCCTTATTAAGTAGGTGAGAGACAAATATGATTTATTATGCATGTATTGATTATTTTTATTTATTAAAAATTTTACATAAATAAATATTATATAATATTTTGAGAATACTTAATAATTTTTGAGCTCGAGCTGAGGTTGATATTAATTTTTAGTCGTGCTTTTTGTTTCTAATAGAAAATAGCCCCTGATTGGCAATTTAGTTTTTAAATTTTTTAGCTAAAAATGTCAAAAACTAAAAGCAATCCATTTGAAAAAGAAAAAGTAAAATAAAAAGTTAAGAAGTTAAATTAAAATATAAAAATTTAAAATATTTTATTCAAATACATACTACTTTTAAAATATAATAATATTTTTTATTCATAATTTATTTTCTACAACTGTTAATTACATATAATTATTAATATTAAGTATATACAAGGGTGAAATTATTTATTTTGAAGAAAAAAAATAAAAAGTTAACTTTTTATTTAAATAACTAACTTAAAAAAAGCTAATTTAAAAGTTAAATTACTAAATAACCTACTTTAAACTAAATTTAGTTTTTTATCTAAAAATGAAAAAAAAAACGATTATAAGTTAGTTGCCAATCAAATCATTTGTAAATTTTTTTCAACTTTTTTATAATGGTTATATTTTTAGAAATATTTTATCATCGTGAATCGAGAAAGTTAAAAAAAAATAGTCCAAAAAAACTCAAAGAAGACAAAAAAAAAAACTACAAAAAGTCACTAAAAAAATTAAACCAAACAGAGCCTTCAAGTATCTGTTACCCCAACCAAGGCGAAACCCAGACGTAAGGCCTGGATTGGTTTTGGATTTTTTTTTTTACTAAAACAGGGGTAAAAATTAAGAGGAGTGCTATAAGCACCGAAAACAAATAATCGAAGGATACCGAAATAACGATGGATTCAAATTTGAATAGTGTAGGTTTTTATTAATTAAGTTAGAGAGTGCATTATAGGTAGTGATAAAAATATTTATAAAGGGGGATGTTTTATTTGGGATCTTTTAAAAATTTGGTTTTTAAAATTTTAATTATTTTTTTGTAAAAAAAAAGGAAGAAAAGAAAAGTTATAGTGTTTGGAATGATTTGATTGGGGTAAAATTTTTCTATTTTGGTTTTTGTTAAAATACCTAATATGCTCTTATTTTTATTTTTTAAAGTTATAGACTAATAGCGTTTGAGATATTTATACAATTTTTTTAAATTTGTATAAGTACAGTTAATTTTTTAATTGAACATATTATAAGCGTTTTATTTAAAAAAAAATTAATATATTTAGAATATGTATAAGTTATTTTTTTGAAAAAATAAATAAAAAGTAATTAGGAATTTTAGATGTCAAACACTATAGTTTAAAAGTAATTTTGTTTTAAAATAAAAAATTATTTTTTTTAGTCATTTCAAACAAGAGTTCAGTATGATATGATTATAAGTGTATTAGCGTGATTTCTTTTGTCCTTTAAATTTTAATGTGACACAATTTTTTATTTTACATCAATTTTATATAAAATTTATATTTTAAAATTTTACTCAAATATATTTATTAAATGAAAAATATAAAAACATAAAAAACATAAAAAAATAAAACCTATTTCAATATTTTGTTTAAATTTTGTGTTTTAGAATTTATTGTTGTTTTGATTTTTTGTAGCAATAGTACTTACTTGCACATCGAATAATCTAACTAACTAAATCACCACCTTCTCACAATTGGCAAGTCTCACACGTCGAACTCAAAAGTAAAGATTTCATTAATTATTCTCTCTTTTTTTTTTTTTTTACTGACTAGATCATTGCTTTCTCACAATTGGCGAGTCATAGGTGTCAAACTCAAAAGTAAAAATTTTATTAATTATTCTCTTATTTATTTATTTATTATTATTATTATTATTATTTTTACCATTCCTTCTTCTACTGACTGGATCACTACTTTCACACGATTGACACTACTTTCTCACAATTGACGAGTCGTACATGTCAGACTCAAAAGAAAAGATTTCTTTAATTCTTCTCTTCTTTTTTTTCTCTTTTACCATTACTCATTCTTCTTCTTCTTCTTCTTCTTCTAATACCAAATAAAAAAAATGATTACACTCACTTTAAAATTGTAGGGTTTTCTTTTAAAAAAAATAATTAATAAATACTAGAGAGATAAAATTTGTGAAATAGTTAAAAACACATAACGAAGAAGGAAAGAGAAAGAGAGAAAGAGAGAGAGAGATGCCTGGATGAAGAAGACGGCTAGTTGATAATAGCGTATCTGGCAGTGTGAACAAATATAGTCGAGGCATAATGAGTCAATGAAAATCGTCTCATAAGAGTGCAGTCATTCCTCCTATATATAACTCTTTGGTAAAGTTATTAGAATTAGAACAAGACTCTTAAAGGATATCATTAAATCATGAAAATATCTCGGATATCATGAGATCTTATCTGAATATCTAGAGTCAGTATTCTATTCCATTTCGACTAGGTCAACCCGTGGATACGCCATCGGCACTCAACCCACTCGAGTGGTCACTCGAGTGACTCGAGTAGGTTGGCCGGGGATTTCTCATGGTTTGGCAAGATCTTTTCCTAAGCCGCATGTCTCCCAACGTCTTGTGTGGAGTTTAAGTATACTGCCATTGTCTTCGTTGTCTCTGAGACATTTTTTAGATTCTCTATAGAATTATATAGTTTGTGCTATATCATTTTGGCCATATAGTCAGTGCTTAGCTACATAGTTTGTGTTGAGCTCACATATTCTCCTAGTCAGAGTTGTATCTAATTATCGTATGTATTATGTTTCATGGTCTGTTCCATGACCATATAATCACATAGTTTGAGATATGGTATCAGGTTATTTATAGTTTGGGCTACTTTTACATAGTATGTGCAGTTTTTGCCCCTTTGCTCAACTTAGCTAATGGCTAGCAGTGATAGTCAGCCGAACTACCGAAGGTCCCTGTAGCTCGGCTCACTAATAGCTCGAGCAACTTGAGTCCAGGCTGAACGCTTCTTCGTAGTTCTGTAATTCGATTGGTTTATCTGCATGCATGATTAATTTGGTATATTTAACTGGTTAATTCGAGTAGCTCGAGTGACTCAAATCTGAGTAATGGTCATATAATCTGAGTGATTTCAACATTTGATTGCATGATTTAGCATTGGAGTGGCCTAACCCAGGCAGCTCGAGTGGCTTGAACCTCCTTTAGCCGTTCAAGACTTTTTTATCTTTTTCTAATCAATACATTTGTTACTTAGGGGATTTATCTTGATCAATATTTGACCCAGACTTCTAACTGCTTCCGTTTTAACCCATTTTACTTGCTCGAGCTGCTTAGCCGTTGTGCCACGAGTAGTTCGACTGCCACGTTTCACTTGGATCTTAGGGTGGTTTAAAATGATTGTTGTTGCTTGGGCCTCTCCACGCCCTATCCTTTTCCTCAGTAAAGTTTCTCCTCGTTTCCTCATTGTTTGGCCAGGCCAAGCTACTCACCCGAGCGACTCGGTTAATTATTATTTTTTTAGTAATTTATATTACCTAGTATCTCGACCACCTACAGAAATTATTTTCATTTTCTTTATCTTTATTTCTCTTTGCTTTTACAAATTCCAACCATGGCTTAAATCCATACTTTATATTGTTATTTATGTCATGTATGAGAAAGATTTTAGGGTATTAAAAATTTTATAAATACTGAAATATTTTTCATATATGAGTGTTCATGTTACTCAAAACAAATAACAATCAAACTAAAAAAAAAATATACGAAAAATTCATATTCTGCATCAATGGTATGAAGTTTTTTTGAGTTAATTGGAGATCAGTCCCTTTTATAAGAGTTGTAGAAGGATTGATCCTATTGCTAAGTTTTTTCAAGATAAGATCCTATTTTTCAAATAATATTTTTAATATAACTAATATTACCTTATCTCTCTCTCTCTCTCTCTCTCTCTCTCTCTTGGACGAAATTCTAGCCACCTCTCTCTCAATCAAACCCTACCCGCCCTCCTCTCTCTTTACATGAAACTGAACCGTCACTATTGCCTTTCACTGCCGCTGTCGCCCCTCAGCGCTACTGTTGCCCATCACTGCCGCTGTCATCCACTTCTCCACCGACCACTGTCCTCTTCAACCTCCATCACCACCAGATCTGACACCATCGACCACCACCAGGTCCAAAACCTTCGCCAATAAACTCAAATCCATTTGCACGATCGTAAACTTCGACAACACCACCGTTCTGATTCCTCCTCCTGACATTGGCCACAAACCACCGATCCAGATCGGGCACAAATCTAGCTCATCTTCCCCATTCCAGATCTAGCTCCGCCTTCTGTACGCCAACACGAGCCACCACAGTCGAGTTCGTTTACAAAGCTTCGGTGGCAGCGATGACTTTTGATGTCAAAGCGACGACGACAAAATTCCAGAAAAAGAGGATTGAAGGCGGTGGAGTTTGACTTTTTCTGGAACAGATATGGTAAAGATATGGACTTGATACGAACCAAGCGGTGGAGTTCTCCTCAGTTCCTCCTCCTTTTCAAGATCTTAACCATCAATTCAGATATGGACCATGATCTTAGAAATTTGGTATGTTGGTTGAACTGAGAAATTTCTCAATTCATGATTTTTGTTTCAAGCTGAGAAATTTCTCGGTATAAGAAATTTAATTGAGAAATTTCTTGGTACCATTTTCTTTTCTTATTTTTCTTTTTCTTCGAGTTTTTAGAAATTTAACTGAAAAATTTTTTAGTACAAAAAATTTAATTGCAAAATTTCTCAATATAAGAAACTTGTTAACCCAAGGGCTTTTTAATTTGATTTTGATGATTTTCATAATTCATTTTCTAAGAATAAATAATTTTAAATGG